>MU223160.1:31437-41682 GCA_018584345.1 Thuja plicata
GAACAATGATAAGGTACATTCATTTTTGAGTACATTCATGTGGAAATGCAAATGCATGTATTTAAGAACAATTCAGAAAAGACTCACACAAGCCGTGAGCATAGCCTATCTCTCATTTAATTTAAAATAGCATTTAAAAGATAGAAAAGAAGAAGGAGAGAAGAGGTCAAGAGTAACCAGTCATTGCCTGAATGCTTTGACTGGTTAGAAAGGTTGCTGATCCGGAAGATGTCTTTGATCTGTCCTTTGGTCTGCAAGTCCTCTAGCATGTTCCTGAGCCCTGTAAAAAATGGAGAGACAACGAGGTTAGATCCCATATGGATCTAAGCAATGACTGATTATTCATGATGTTCTCTATGCCTACGCTGCCTTTTAAACAATCGTAAGTCAGAAAAAGAGATAGAAAATCAGTATGCTCAGTGCTGGTGTGAAGTGCTCCTGAATAAGAAAGGTTTATACTAATGTGTTTTTCCCATGTGCAGGAAAGTAATTATTTTAATATATATGTGCTCCTAACCGAGGCTCCCTTCGGGTATGATCCTGACATATACATTAAAACAATTACTTAACAGGGTGCAATTTCAAGCCTTAATAGTTTTGGCACGCCTGGTGGGACCAAGAAGTTCATGTTTTTAGTTGCATGCTGATTTGATATACTGTTAGTGTGTAAATCTGACCTGTTTGAGGTTTTTATTAAGTGTATCTGGCGACTCCATGGTGAAAGAACTGTGATTTTGCAGTGCTGCAATAAAATTTATGAGAAAGATTGAAAGAAGAAGCTCAAGTACATTTGAATATCTGCAGTTAGAGACACCCAAAAGGAAGGGCAGAACTCTCCAACGAACTCCTCATGCAAAGAGGGTTCAATTTTCTCCTCTGAAAGTTTATATAAGAAAAGGAAGGTCACGAGAGAGAGAAAATCCTGCAAGACATTCAGCCTCACCAAGTATAAGAACAAAATTTTATGATCCTTTTGAAGCTTTGATTTTTCAAACTGACTCAGGGACTGTTTCTGCCTCAACAACAAGTACTTTTCAAGTAAGTTCTAGTGGTGTTTCAGCAAGTGCAACAACACAAGTCAGCAGTATGGCTAGGGCTTTTTCTTTCGTTCCCTTTGATCAGGGTAGCCCTTTAAATCTTGCTGTGCATAATGATATACCTTTAGCAGCCTTGAAAGGACTACCAAACTTCACAGGGGAAAGTCAAACAACTGCTTATGAGCATATGCGAGATGTGGCTTCCATCTGTAATGTTCATCATGTGACACAAGATAATGTTGCTGTTAGATTATTGGCAGCTTCATTCAAAGGAAGAGCATTGGATTGGTTTAGAAATTTACTTGTGGCTTCCATTTCCAACTGGGATGAATTGGGTGATGCTTTTACCAAATTCTTTGAGGATAAGTCAGACCATTTGTCACTTGTAGAGCAGTTAACGACTATTAAAAGAGCCCCACAAGAGCAGATGACAGATTTCAATTCCCGTTTTCAAAAAACGTGGAATAGAATACCTGCAGCGGTAAGACCAAGTGCAGATTATGCTTTTCTATACTATTTGAAAAGTCTGAACAACGATATTTCAGTAATGATTCAGTCTATGGGAGGTACTTCACTGCCTCAAGCTTTTGACATCGCTGTTAGAGCTGAGAATAGCCTTATTCAGGCAGGTAAAATTTCCCCTAGGCCTCCTATGCCCTACTTTCCTAATATACAGTCAAATATACCTCTTAGTATACCGCCTATGACCCCTTTACCTACTATTTCAGTTATTCCTACTTCTGGAGGCCATGGAAATACATCAGCTGGTCCATCAAATGAGCTGCAGGAAATCAAGAGCAGTCAGCAAAAAATAGAAAGTATTCTACAAACCTTGGGAAATGAGTTAACCAGTATGAAGAAGCAGCAAACTCAAAGCCCGAGGTCGGCATTTCAGCAGTATAATCAGCAGCAAGGGGTTAGTCAGCCATATCAAGCTCAAGGTCAAGGGTATCAGTACCAGTAGAATAGACAGCCATATCAAGGGAATTATCAAGGACAGCGGCAGAATGTTAATCAATGGCCCTTTCATCCATATAATCCCGTACCATTAAATGCTGCAAACCCGGTAAGAGATTTGTTTCCTGCTCAAAATAATTTGATATCAGAAGCGGATTGGTGCTATCCATGTAATCAAGCACATAATCAGTCCACATGTTCGAATGGCGTGATCAATCAAGCTCTTATGGTCCAAAACACTGCAAGTTCACAGCTGGACATATCTTCTAGTGGACCTGAACAACAGCAAGATATACACACTATGGATACTGGTTTTCTTAACTGGCAAGGAGGAGAGTTCATTGGTTTGAATGGCGAGTCATCAATTGCGACATATTCTAGAACTAAGAAAAGAGCTTTTGAAGTAGAACAAGCAACAGATAAAAGTAAAGGACCTGCAACTGTAGATTTATCATCCGCACAAATTACAAGTATTTTAAAGAGAATGCCTGCTATACCAGCTAAGGAACAGCCTCAGTGGGACGCAGATTCAGCTGCTGTCAAGTCACAAAATAAAACATATCCACCTGTACCTTTCAACATTGTGGACAGCATGAAGAAAATGAATATTTCCATGAGCATGTGGGATTCTTTGGCTATTCCGGGCCAAGCAGATAGTTTGAAGAGGGAATTAAAGGAAGAGATCAGTCCCAAGGTGACTTTTGTTGATCCTAATACAGCGGCTGTCTTAACTAATGTTGCGGTTCAGAGTGATGAAAGGAAGGCCAACAACAAGGAGACACCTGCAGTTCAAGGTAAGAATGTAAAACCGCCACTGTTTTATGTTTCTCTTATTATTGGTGACAATTTGGTGCATAATTGCATGGTGGACAATGGAGCTACATGCTCTGTTATGCCTAAGAAAATAGCTGATCAGCTAGGTTTGAGGTACGAATAGTTGGAGAAAGGTGTAGTACAACTTGATGGTTCAGCTGTCAAGACAATAGGTCTTATTAAAGATGCCAGTTTGACTTTGCATGCATGTCCCAATTTCTCTATATCCCAGGATATCTATGTTATAGATTTACCTCCGTATTTTTCCTTGTGCTTATCAAGAGAATTTACTGCCAAAATAGGAGGGTACCTATCATCCGATTGGTCCCATATGCTTTTTCGTACTAGGTACGGTACCAAAGTTACCATCCAATCTGAATTACTGTCCAAAGACCATATTGAACCATACATGCCCAATGTCATTAATGCAAATTGTGTGATTTTTGAGCATGATGAACATGTTGCAGCTACAGAATCCAGGACTCAAGTTAGTGAAACCCCGGTTATCCTACTGGATGAATGGGCAGCAAAGAACATATTAAGCGATGAAGCTAGTCTTCTGGTGGACGCTGGTTTAGGAAACTACATGTTTCACGAACCTGGTTTAATGATACCAAATCTGGTTAAAGGAGAAGAAGTTACTAGTGAACAGTAGAATAATGTATGGGAGATGTTTTTTGATGGTTCCCAAAGTAAGAATGGCGCTGGAGGTGGTGCAATTCTTGTTTCACCCACAGGCGAGAGATATTATTCAACTTTCTGATTCAGTTTTGCTTGTACCAATAACGCAGCAGAATATGAAGGTTTGATCCATGGCCTAGAATGGGCTAGAAAGCGTGGGATTAAGCATTTAAAGGTACATGGGGATAGAAAACTGATAGTTAATCAGGTTAGAGGCCTGAATGCATTTAAAAATGATACATTGAAAGCATATAAAAATAGAGTATGGGATGCCATAGAATTTTTTGATGCTTTTAACCTTATTGCCATACCAAGGACAAAAAATCAACATGCTAATTGTTTGGCTGCTATTGGAGCTCAGTTTGACATTCTGAATAATATCAGAAAAGGGTGTGATCAGCAACATATTAAGGTCATTGTCAGACCCTCTGTACCTGACAATGACATAAACTGGTAGGTGTTTGAAAATGACGAACAGATCTTGCAATTTCTGCTAGAAGAAGATATTTTTGTAGTTTCTAATCAGGATAAGTTAAAGTAGAGTTATGGAGATCAAGTGGTGCAACTTAAGACCAACAAGTTGCCTAAAGGTTTGGTTTCATTGGAATCTATTTTTAATTCAGATGATCAAGCTAAAAAGGACAAGACTGGTTTGTTGTTTTCTCAAGAACATTATGAAAATTTAGAGATAGCACCGGGAAAAAGCTTAAAGTTTGATAAGGTGAGTACTCCTTTAGAAAAAGAGTCTTATATTCAACTATTTCAGGAATTTTCTGATGTGTTTGCATGGGAATATAGTGATTTGAAAGGGTTTAATCCTGAGTTAGCACAACATACCATAGAACTTGAGCCTAATGCCAAGCCCGTTAGGCAGAGACAAAGACCTGTCAATCCCAAATTAGAGCCATTAATGCAGAAATAAGTTTTTAGGCTGATTGAGAGTGGCATTATTTTCCCAATCAAACACACTAGTTGGGTGTCCAATCTTGTCCCTGTTAGAAAGAAGAATGGAGAGCTAAGATTATGCGTAGATTTCAGGGATTTGAATAGAGCATCATTAAAAGATAGGCATCCCCTTCCTTCTATGGAGCAAATAATTCAGTACGTTGCTGGTTCAGAGCGTTTCTCTTTGTTAGATGGTTATTCAGGGTATAACTAGATTCTGGTCAAAAATGAGGATCAGTATAAAACTGCTTTTACCACTAAATGGGGTACTATGGCATACAAGAGAATGCCTTTTGGTTTTTCAAATGCAGGGGCAACGTTCCAGAAAGCCATGGATATGGCGTTTAGTAATCTAATGTACCAGTTTGTATTGGTGTATCTTGATGATATTACAGTGTACTCCAAAAAGGCAGCAAATCATTTGAGTCAGTTAAGGCAGATTTTTGAGCGCTGCAGGGAGTTTGGGATATCTCTCAATCCAAAAAAGTGTGTGTTTGCTGTGCATGAAGGTAAGCTTTTGGGTTATGTGGTTTCTAAGCAAGGGGTTACAGTGGATCCAGAGAGGATAGCAACAATTCTAAAGTTACCATTGCCGCATCATAAGAAAGGATTGCAGTCCTTTATTGGGAGAATAAATTTTGTAAGGCGGTTCTTTCCTAATATTGCTGATTTATTGAAACCATTGACTCCTATGTTAAAAAAGAATGCTGTTTTCAGTTGGATAAAAGAGGTAAAAAATAGTTTTCAGATTATTAAAGAATCTTTAGCAGCAGCTCCTGCTTTAGTAAACCCTGATTTTAGCAAAGATTTCATTCTATATGCGTATGGTGGTTATGAGACCATTTCCACAATGTTATTACAGCAAAATGTGGAGGGTCTAGAGCAGCCGATAGCCTTTTTCAGCAAAGGTTTAGAGGATTATGAGCAGAGATACAGTTTTGTTGAAAAGCATGTCCTTGTTGTGGTAAAGAGCCTTAAAAAATTCAGGCACCTATTGTCCCATAATAAGGTTCATTTAAGGGTTGCGCACCCTAGTGTTAAGGAATTCTTACTCAGTAAGGATTTGAACAAAAAGAGAGCTGGCTGGGTAACACGGGTCATGGAGTATGACGTGGATATCTAGGTGACTAAATTGGTTAGAGGCAAGGGCCTTTGTGAGCAGATTGCTGATGGAGAGGTTTCAGAGCTACAAGGTTTAGTAGATACCACTTTGGTGATTGGTATGACAGCTGATGATGATAGGGCAGCAAGATGGTTACAAGATATGGTCCATTTTTTAAAGACCAGTGAATGCCCAACCAATTTGGACAAAGCAAAGCGGAGGTATTATCGCTTACAGTCGGTTCCTTTTGTCTTAATTAATGATGTTTTGTATAGAAAGGATCACAATGGTGTCCTTCTCCGATGCATTGATTCAGACCAGATTGCTGAAATTTTGTATGAGTTCCATGACGGTCATTTAGGGGGTCATTTTTCCCCTAGAACTACAGCATATAAAATTCTTAGAGCCGGTTATTATTGGCCTGATATTTTCAAGGATAGTCATACCTATGTTAGGAAATGTGTCAAGTGCTCCATGTTTGCAGGGAAGGAAAGGCTACCAGCTTTGCCTTTGCAGCTGATTAAAACTGAACAACCCTTTCAGAAGTGGGGTGTGGACTTCATAGGGCCAATCAACCCCTCATCAAGCACGGGGCACAAGTGGATAATAACTGCCACCAATTATTTCACACATTGGACGGAGGCAGCAACACTCAAGGAGGCAAATGTGACAGCGGTCCTTAACTTCTATGACGATATTGTGAACAGGTTTGGAGTACCTGATTCTATAATTTCTGATAAAGCGCTTGCTTTCATTGGACTAGGAGTAACTGAGTGGGCACTTAAGCATGGAATTTATCTCAGCACTAGTTCCAACTATTACCCACAGGGTAATGGGTTAGCAGAGTCTACAAACAAGAACTTAATAAGAATTATTAAAAGAACTCTGCTGGAGAACCGGCATGATTGGCACTCTAGGTTGAAGGCTGCCTTATGGGTGGATAGAATCACTCCAAAGAAAATAATTGGAAACTCACCTTATCGGTTAGTTTATGGAAAAGAGGCTCGGCTGTCTATAGAAGCAGAGTTGCCAGCGCTTGATCTTGCCACTCAGTTGGCTCTTTTTGAGGAGGGAGATCCTATGCTGGTGTGTTGTGCACAGCTGATGGAATTGGAGGAAAGTAGAAGGAAGGCAATGCAAACCATGGATTTCTAGCAGATGCAAGTTAAAAAGAGCTTCGAAAGAAAAGCGAGAGCTAGGGACTTCAATGTGGGTGATATTGTTCTTAAGTGGGATGAGTTTAGGAGCAATCCAGGCAAGCATACTAAGTTTGAATCATTTTGGGGAGGCCCGTTCGTGATCACAGAATGCAAGGAACATAACGCTTTTCAACTGTCAACTCTTGAAGGAGAAGATTTGCCAATACCAGTCAATGTATTCACCTCAAACCTTGCTTTGAGGTATGTCCTTTGTGATCGTAGAGTTTCAGAATAAGGTGTTGCTACACCATTTGCTTTGAGTTTTCTTTTCCTAGGTGTTAGTTGTTAGTCTCAGTAGAAGCACTCTTAGCAGCGCATTCATACATATTAGGGTGTTTGCATATCAATATTCTACAGCACACATGCAGGAGTTTTCTCAACTGGCACATGTGCTATAAAACATTCATATGTAGGCATCCTAATACATACCAGCATGCTTTTAAGAATGTTTCTGCTATTAGTTAGTTTCCTTGTTTTCCCTAAGTGTTTTCCGAACACAAGCTGCCAAAGTTTTTCAAAAAGTACATGACTGATAATTATCAGTACCTTACAACATCCTAAGTGTACACCTATTCCTTGGAGTAGGGGAGCCATGCTACCAAAAGCCATAAATTTACACTTAGGATCCTATCCTTCACTGATATTTATCAGTCACTGTTTTCAGATTGAGTGTTGCAAATAATATTGACTCTCAGCCCAATGGTTTTTTAAGGCTACTGGTTCTATGTATAGCAGGCATACATCCCGCAAAGGTTGCCAAAAATGTTATCAAATTTCAATGTTTGAGCAGTTTTACTATGAAGGTATCTTTGAGAGTCAGTTCATCTCACTAAATGTCATGCAATCAGTCCATATGCAACAACAACATAAATACATTGCAAGTTTCTAAGAGTAATCTTTTCATGTGTGTTGAACAATGATAAGGTACATTCATTTTTGAGTACATTCATGTGGAAATGCAAATGCATGTATTTAAGAACAATTCAGAAAAGACTCACACAAGCCGTGAGCATAGCCTATCTCTCATTTAATTTAAAACAACATTTAAAAGACAAAATAGAAGAAGGAGAGAAGAGGTCAAGAGTAACCAGTCATTGCCTGAATGCTTTGACTGGTTAGAAAGGTTGCTGATCCGGAAGATGTCTTTGATCTATCCTTTGGTCTGCAAGTCCTCTAACACGTTCCTGAGCCCTGTAAAAAATGGAGAGACAACGAGGTTAGATCCCATATGGATCTAAGCAATGACTGATTATTCATGACGTTCTCTATGCCTACGCTGCCTTTTAAACAATCCTAAGTCGGAAAAAGAGATAGAAAATCAGTATGCTTAGTGCTGGTGTGAAGTGCTCCTGAATAAGAAAGGTTTATACTAATGTGTTTTTCCCATGTGCAGGAAAGTAATTATTTTAATATATATGTGCTCCTAACCGAGGCTCCCTTCGGGTATGAGCCCGACATATACATTAAAACAATTACTTAACAGGGTGCAATTTCAAGCCTTAACAATGACAATCAGGGCATTCTGTTGCAAATTCATGTTATTTATGATATAGAATGTGATCATTGGGACATGCATGTATTGTCTGATACTTCATTCCAATTTGATTCATAATGGTAGATAATTTTCGGTACGAACGAGGTAGAATGTTTGATGGTGGTAAAAAAAACTCACCTATCAACCTACAACAACAAATATGAATTGTTAATATAATGAATAGTAATGGTATGCTAACATTGAAGATGACAAAAATGGCATACCTTCACATATGTGACATTGCTACATTAGATAAACCATTGATAACCTTCAAGTTCAAAAACAACACTATATTGGAGAGAAGAGTTGTTTGAGAGCCTTGGTATAGGGGCTCGTATGCCTTCTCAAGTATAGGTACATCAAGGCCATCTTCATCATCATTATCAGATGCACTAGTACCATCACCATGATCATCTTGATCAGCTGCGCCAATACCATCTTCTTCAATCATGTCCTTTGGCACATTATCACATTATCAGCTACACCAATACCATCATCTTCAATTGTGTTCTCTGCCACAGGATCATCTTCTTCCATGGGTACGTTATCCTCGCCTTAGATATTCACACCTCCATGTTCCTCCAGTTGGAAATTCACATTCACCAATCGACTATAATTGTTCCCCCCTTCAACGTGACCATGTTGCCTACAATGACTCTCAGCTGTTGTGATTATAATTCTTCAATTCTTTAAGCCCTTACACTTTTTGCAAGGACAATTACATTTATAAGGTTTTCTTCGGAATTGAGACCACAATCTAGCAATTGTCTCATTATTTTGCTCTTGGTTCATATTGCCAAATTATTTTCTTCTTAGGTTAGTAAAAACCTACATCATTAGCAATTCATGGAGAAATTTTCATAGTACAAGGACTAAAGCATAAATATAACAATACATTAACAAGGACTAAAGCATAAATTTTCATAGTACAAGGACTAAAGCATAACTTTTCATAGTACAAGGAATAAAGCATAAATTGATATTAACAAGGACTAAAGCATAAATATAACAATGCATTGTGCCTAGCTACACAATATGCCTTCTCTTTGAAAGAGCTTTGTCCCCAAAGTCCAAACTAGTAAACACCAAATCAATGCACCAGAAGTTCAATTTCAAAGTCTTAAACAAATCCACAATGACAATGTTTTTTTATTAATTTCCTTTATTTATTCCCCTTACATTTTTGTGTATGTTTTTTGAAGTGGCAAGTTTGGATATGTGTCTATAAAATCTTCTTTTCAAGCATGGCATCTTCCATGAAAATTTCTTCGGTCCCTCTTCCAATATTGAACTATTCAGTTCTATTATTTCACATCTTCCTCAACTATCCCTTTTGTCTCCAAGATCAACTTGCTGCACTCATTTATGAATAGGATTTCATTTTGTGTTACTATATTTGCTTCTACCTTCTTCAAATATGTTACATGGAACTCTATGCCATGGTCCAAGCCCTCAAGAAATGGAGGCGCTATGTAATTCCTAAATAATTTATGGTATATACTGACAACCATGCATTAAGTTTTCTTAATTCACAGGAAAAGCTCTCTGTCAGACATCTTAAATGGGTGGAACAGTTGCAGGCTTACACCTTCAACATCAAGCATAAGAAGGGTGTAGAAAACAAGGTTGCTGATGCCCTTAGCTGAAGGGTTGGTCTGGTTGACGAGATATTACAACTTCAAAGTGTGGGAATTGATTCCCTCAAACACCTATACCCTGATGATCCTTATTTTGCAGAGATTTTTCAAGTTTGCACAAACATGGTTGGAAGATACCATACTGATTTTTCTGAATACCTGATTCAGAATGGACTCCTATTCAAATAAGCTCAACTATGCATTCCCATATGTTCAATGAGGACAAATATAATAAGGGAGAAGCACTGTGGTGGCCTAGGAGGACACTTTGGCATCGACAAGACAACAAACATGGTGAAAAGAAGTTATTTTTGGCAATTGTATTACTATATGTCTGCAA
>MU223160.1:47815-66621 GCA_018584345.1 Thuja plicata
TCTAACAAGTCACAATATACCTGAACTATGAACATCATCAAAAGTATGGATTCTCCTTGATTGAATACACTTTCAATAAAGAAAGAAAGTCTCTCTAGTTCTCTAACTAATCCTAAGGAAGACTCCAACATATTAGAATTCAGTAAACCACCAATGGTTGTCAAAGATTTGCACTCAATTGGACTCACTAAACCACCTATTTGACCTAGAAGTGATCAGAGGTAGGAGATTTAAGAAATCCTTGGATTAAGGGTTTAAAAGTGCTAAATTTGGGGATTTTGGAGTTCTCGATGGACTGAGCCCTATTCCTTTAAGGTTTGTTCATTTTTAGACATTATTAAAGACTGATGAAGGTTTGGAGTCTTTGGAGTGCAAGGAGTCTATGGTTTCTTTGTTATTTGTGGTCTTTTTAAGTAATTCTGAAGCCATAGTGTGTATACAGTCACACCTGGTCTAAAAGAGTCCATAGAAAACTGACTGTAGAAAGCCGACTGCCCTAGTTTTATGTCAAAAATGGTCTATAGATGACTATCACACAATTTCTTTTAGATTTCTCCACCAAATGATCTCAGACATGTCGTAATTGAAAGCTATGACTCCAGGTAGACTTCCTATGGAGTTAGATTTGACATTCCAATCCACACGAAGTCGGCAGAAAATAAATACCAATAACAAAAATATTAAAAATGTGCCAGCAAATACCAAATATATGATGCCCTAGCACATTGCTCACGGGCCCTAAGTAGGTAACCAATTAAAAAATTCCAAACAAATGTAGAGTAAGGAAATCCTTACAAGCGGTCCTCCTTTTACACCAAATCACAATGGTAACAACTCACAGGTAGGCGGTCCTCCTTTTACACCAAACCACAATGGAAACCCTCACAGGCAGGCAGTCCTCCTTTTACTCTCACCAAATAAAACTTCAAACAATCGAAGGCTCTAGCTCCTTCGCGCTCCCAACTTAAAACCAAACAATGAAATGAGATATGAAATATTTTTTAGGCTCTAGCTCCTTCACGCTCCCAACTTAAAACCAAACAATGAAATGAGATGCTAAATATTTTTTCTTTTTAGAGTTATGCCCGTGTTGGTCAAAATTTTGACCTACATGGTATTGGTTGAAATTTTGACTAACACGGGCATGGATTAAAAAAAAAAGAAGTTTTCCTTCTATAATCCAACCAACCTAAATCTTTTTAATTGATGGTCAAAATTTTTGGTAGAAAAATGAGGTCAAATGTAGTAGTGTAATGTTAGAATTTCTTCATGGCACAAACAAGAGAAAAGGCTTGTTTCTCCAAAGGGGAGTACTAGACTTCGGCGTTCTTGAAGGGGGAGCTCATGAAAGCTATTGGTTGTTCTTCCCCTTTGACCTTCTGGTTCAAAACTACCGCGACAGAATGTAGCAAAGAAAAGGAATAAATGTAGAAGGGGAGGGAATAGTCTAGACTAGCTAGGACTGGGGCCTCTATTATCATTTTTTTGATCTGGGAAAATGCCCGCTTTGCTTTAGGGCTCCACTCGATTTTTTTATCTTTCTTCATCATTTCATTGAGTGGTTTTACAATCTCGGCGAATCCAATGATGAATCGTCGGACAAAGTTGATCTTCCCAAAGAAAGATCTCATTTCCTTCTTGCTGTCGGGCATTTGTAGGTTTAGAAACACTTCAACTCTCTCAGGGTCAATGGATATACCCTTCTCAGAGACAATATGCCCGAGCATCCTCCCTTCAGTGACCCCAAATATGCATTTTTAGGGTTGAGGGATATTCCATACCGGTGACATCTCTCACAAATCTGGGTGAGGTGGGTGGAATGATCACGCCTGTCCCAGGAAAAGACAGTCAAATCATCCATGTAGATGATTATACACCGGTTTATGAGGCCCTTGAATGCAATGTCCATAGCCTTTTGAAATGTGGCCCCTGCGTTGATGAGACCAAAGGGCATTCTCCGATAGGCAAACTTTCCCCACTTTGTGGTAAACGTCATTTTGTCTCTATCCTCATATTTAACCATGACTTGGTTATACCCAAAGTACCCATCCAAGAAGGACATCATTTGTGATCCGTTCACGATTTGCAATACCTCGTCCAACGAGGGGATAGGGTGATTATCTTTCTTGGAGGCTTTGTTCAAATTTTGGAAATCCACGCAAAGGCGGATCTCACCACTTTTCTTCCTCATAGGGACTAGGTTGGAAACCCACATAGTATGCCAGATTAGAAATATTATTTAGGATAACAGTAGTTTTTGAACCTCCTAATAAATTAGAGGCTCGATCAGTGGATTGACTGGTCGTTGCTTTTGCCGGAAAGGCTTATCGTCAGGTTTGAGTGGGATAGTATGAGTCATAATGGATGTATCATAGGTTTTTAAGTCTTCATACCCCCACGCGATTACATCAATGTATTCTCAGAGAACCGTGAGAATCTTCTCCTTCTCCTCAGGGGAGCAAGATGTGCCAATGTGTATCATTTTCTCTTCACCAGGCTGGCCGATGTTCACTTTCTTAAATTTTCCTCCCTCAGAGGGGGATGATATCTTTTCCTGGCCTCGAGGGTCCAAGTTGAAGATTCGTTCAAGTGTGACCATCCCCTTTGGGATGGTGTTGGTTGGTAGGTCCATGATCCCGTCATCTTCATCACCCTGTCTAGTTTCATCGTGATCTCTCTCCTCCACTATTTGGTCCTCAAAAACACCAACATTGGACATGAAGGCCAGGATATGCTGATTGTCCTCAAAGACCTGAATATGGGTGATGTTGTCTGGGATGGACGGGGTGGGGATCATCTCAATAGAGAATCTCCAGAGTCGTGAGTCAGCCATTGGCTCAAGCGTGTTGGAAAAAATGACGAGGGCATCCGGGACAAAATTCTGTCTTCGGGGAATGAGATCAATGCCAAAGGTATCAAAATCCTCAATAAGGCTCCATGCCTGGTTGCGGTATGCAGCCAGCCTTTTATTGTGACAAGTATATTGACTTTGGACCTGCTTAAAAATCAACTCTAAATCACCCAGGGCCCGGAGGTGAGTGATTCCTTTTCTTAGTGCAAATAGGAGTCCGAGGACCAAAGCCTCATACTTCGTGATGTTATTTGTGTAGTTGAACTGCAACCTATAGGACACGAGGAAGGATTTCCCCCACAAGTTGATCAATTCCACTCTGGCCCCGTAGCCTTGTTTGGATCGGGACTCGTCAAACTTAAGGGTCCACAAGTCATCATTTTTCATCTGGGGCTGGGAAGATGGAGTGGTATTTTGATTTTTTTTGGGAAGATTGTGAGGAGCTTCCTCCAACATTGATGGTACACGGGTGAGGTTTGCCTCCAGATAGATTTCTGGTCAGAATCCCTGAAAAAATGGCACTGAAGAGGCGTTTCCAGTAGAAGTACTGGGTCCCAAGGAATCAGCTATGCATTCTTCCTCCCAGAGGGCGTTGATGTGTCAGGTAGTAGTGGCGAGGCAAGGTTCAAACTCTAGCTTTGAATGTTTCTGGTAATGCACCCGACACCAAGTGTCAGACAAGAGTGTAGCGGGGGTCGCTGTGGCACCTTGAGAGTTAACATCAACCCCCAATTTTTCTTCCAGGGGAGCCATAAGTGGGAAAAGTTGGTTGAGAAATATACGTTCAGGGACTTGGACCAATTCTGGCTTAGTAACATCTCATAAGTCTCTGGGATGTCCACCACTTGGATGTCGATTGTGCTGGCTATCCTGGGGTCCTAGATGAGTGGAATCTAGATGTTTTTTAGTTCACCCACCATTTTTACAGTAGTTTTATCCAGCTGGATTACTGCGCCATTAGACGGGGTGGGTCAGAATCCAAGCTTCTGGCATATGGATAAAGGCATGATGTTGCCCGAAGCCCCGAAATCCACCAGGAAATTGTGTATATTCTTCCCTTGTATGTTCAAGCCTAGTAGGAAGGGAGGATCCTCAGTGTTACCCTAGAAGATATCCGCATTGGCATCCTCAAAAGAGATAGTCTTGGGTGGGCGACTGACGGCTTTTGTGTTTCCCAAGAGCTTTAGGAGAGACTTCTTCTACTCAGGACAATTCAGAAAAACCTCCATCAAGGTTATGGAGGTGGTGGTTTGTTCTAACACCTTCATGATGTAAAACCTTCCTCCTGGGAATTGGTGGCTTCCCTTGGCCGGGTCATTAGCTTGGTTAGAGCTAGGGTTTTTTGGAGGGACAAACCAATCAGTCGTGTTGTCCCGGGGAGGAGTGTCTTTGGAAGGTGTGGGCATGTAAACTGGTCCTTTACCTGCCTGACTCTGAGTGTTGTAGGGAGTCTATGGGTTGGTGAAGGCATTGGCCTCAAAGGACGGAATAGATTTATCAAAGAACCCCTATAGTTTGGGTTCTTCCTTGTCTTCTCTGCCTGTTCCAAAGAGGACGGTCTCACAGGTGAAGGCACCGTGAGTGGGATTTTTTATAGGAGGCTCTAGAGGAGTAGGATCAGAAGCTTGTTGTCTATCCAACTGGGAAATCATGATGAATTTCTCTAGCATGGCACAATTTACCTCATTGTGAGAGCCTGTGTTGTGCAATCTACACCATTTGGTCATAGGTTGGAAGTCTATGACTGGCGTGAAATGAAAAGGTCCAGCACTACCCTGATTGGTGTTTTGGTTTGGAGGAGGACCTCCTTCTAAAACTAAGGAGCATTGAGCTCTGCAACTAAGAACTGAGAAAACTGAAATGCTATTAGCTATGGACTGTAAAATCATCAATTTCGTTGACCCTTGGAATGAGGTCGGACTTATTATTTATACACAAGTTTGACCTAAAACTAACCTAACTTATTTTACACTTAACAATATAATACTACTTTTGGTGGCTGGTACTATCTGCACCACGCTACAAAAGACCTCGAGATGAAAAATGTCTGACATGTTAGAAGAATAAGACAAGAAGAGAGGAGTAGAAGAATCAGCCTCGAGAAGAGAGCCAAGAGGAGAAAAGAAGAAATTTGACCCCCCAGGGATTGAGGCTACATGCCTCATAAATGGGAGAGCGGCTCGCTGTCTTCGATGCACCAGGTGTAACATTGGAGTGGTGCCTTGGGAAGACCATCTGTCAGAACCCTCTTGTCGAGCCGATGTGCCTTGTTGCGGTTACCTTCTTTCTCACATCTTTATTAATCATCTGATAGTGACCAATCGACCTTGGGGGCCGGGACACAGGTCACTTAAAGAATACAAAATTATGGGATTCTCCAGACTCCGAAGAACTTTATTGTTCCTCATGGTTTTTCCCAAGTCTCCAACACTTGGCTTATGCTTTCTTCATCTATGTCTCTGATACTATCCCACTGACTGTGAATAGCCTCCAATGCCTCCTCAACATCTCCGGCCCCGTTCCAGAATTCATCCACCATCTTGATGGCATCATGTGACCAGATCATTATCTTGGATAATCTGGATAACTTGCCCTGGTCAAAATCTCTGGCAGGCAGATACAGGGACTCCATCTATTCATCAAACTTGTTGAGGACGTAGTCCTCTGGGGTACATGTTCCAGTGGTGAAGGGATCGACTTGCGATACTCCAGCCACAAATACCTGAAACAGGCCCAAGGGGTATTGGCCCGCTGTCACCTTTTCTTGTAAGGCCTTAACCAGTTCCTTGCATACCTCAATCTTGAGGACAAGTCTGGAGTACTGGTCCTAGAAGGAATCATATGATTCATCTCCCAAAATCCCCACCTCTGTGGCGAATTCTTCTCCTATGTTGCAAATTTCTTCCAGCCCAGCCTTCCACTTTTCATACTTTGCTAAATCTTGCTCCCATATAACAGCAGAGCCATTTTCCTGACTGAGAAGGGTGTCAACTCGATAAAGGTCTGGGAGGGATGCCACTAGAAATTGTCTCATGGCGGTTACTTTCTCGGCAGCCCACCCATCTACAGCTCGTGCCTTCTTCATCATGATCCATAGAGAATTCATGTCGCCCTGCGCAAGCGGAAGCTTGGAGGAAGGGCTTCTAGGGTGGACCTCAGCCAAAGGCTGTGTAAGTTCTGCCAGAAGCGTGAGGATATTGGCATTAGTCTCTCTCTTTCCTCCTTCAGCTTTTGGCCCTGCTTGATGTACTTGGCCTCTACTACTTTTGTGGCCTCCCTTAGCAAGTCCAGCTCACCTTGCTTGTTTGTCTTTCCCAATGCCACTTATGTTATGTTATAGTCTTTGGGCCTTACGGCCGCCGCATCTGCACCTGGAGGGGGTGTTGCGATAGTCGCAACTGTGCTGCCTATTGGATCAGTCCAGAGAGTATGGACTATCCATGCTTTCTTGGGCTTCTGGGCTTTTGCATTTCTAGCCATCATTTTGGCCAACGAGAGTGGAGTGCCTGATGCTACCGCCGGGGCCTTTCTTTTATTTGATTCTACCAGCCACTAGGGCGACTGGGATAGTTTTGTAGTTAGGACTTGTGCATCAGGATTCCCTTCAGAATCTGGCGGTGTGTTCCCAAAATGTACATTATCTTCGGGCTCTTTCTCCTTCTCTTGTTCATGTTCCTTTTCCCATTCTCTAGAACCTTCAATATTTTTTGCCATGCTGGCATCCTCTTTTGTGATATCCAGAACCTTTTCTCTGGTCCCAACATTGCTTGTATCTTTAGGGACTTCCTCGCCCCTCCCGGTGTTAGCTGATCTTGCATTTTCATTGTCTGGGACTTCCTGATCAATCTTTTGCTATTGTCCTTTGGCCTCATGGGCCTCTTCTTTTGGAACATTTTCCTCCATTGGAACATCCTCTGGAGGTGGGTGAGGTCTCTGGCCAAAGTTTAATAATGCGACCGCTATTACTACCTCACCAAATGAGCTCCGGGGCACTTGATCACCCGGAGTAACCAAAGGCGTCTGGAGCATGATGAATGGAGGCATGGTTGATCCTAAAGGTTTGGGTTTCCCGATCATCGGATACTCATTTGTGGGTTGCCTTGGTGTGTCTTTGGTCCCCTGGACCGGTGTCTTTTCCTACTCGGCTCCCTTTTGTGCTTCCAGCCAGGCCTCTTGTTCTGATGCATCCTATTCTTCTGGGATCTCCTTTTCTACTAGGGCCTCTTCCTTATCCTGAGCAGCAATTTCCTCCACCGCATGACTTATACCCTATTGGAGGTCCATGAGCTCCTCCGCTGAGAAAGTGTCATCAAAGTCATCATGTGGGGATGAGGAGTCAGAAATATCTTCAAGTTCGAGAGAGTCCAAAATGACATCCACCAGGGGCACATCTTGCATACTGGGACTGGTGGCTGTGCTTGGTGTAGGGGTCACCTTATTCTTCTTCTTTCTTGTCAGTGGAACCCCGATCTCTAAAATTCTAGTAGACTCCACCTCGGTGAAAGTCTGTTTTCTCATCATCACAGCCAACGATGGGGATCCCGCCGGGAGAGCAGACACCATTGGAGTTACAAGGAGGCTGAAGGATATCTGTGTACTTATCTGCTGGTTGGCCAGCCTTGCCGACTCCATTTGTTGTTGTAGTTGTGCCATTAAAAGGGTGGGAACTTGGGGAGGTATCTTTGCTGGGGTGCCCTCTTTTTCTTTTCCTTTGCTCGTGCTCGGTTTGGCGGCGGCAGAAGATGAAGAAGGTCCAGCGCCGACGGAAGAAGTGGCCTTTCTGACCGTTGGTTTCCTTCGGTTGCTCTTGGGACACACCTGGACAAAATATTGGTGGCTTGCTTCCAAAATAGGATGACATACTCCTTCAATTGTCAGATCCTTAGGGGTGGCCCAGTCCACTGGAGGGAGATCCAACTTATCTAACCCATGTCCCTTATATGCTGGGTCCTCCAGCGGCCTGTCATCTGAAAATCCCTTCGAAAAAGTCTGAAGATCAAGTGTCTTCATGAGCCCTTTTCTCATCCGTGAATGCTGTCGGGCCCGAAGATCAAAACTATCTTGGCAGTCCACCCAAAAATCTTCAATATCTTCTTCATGTGGCGGAGATGCCTGGGGAAGTGCTGTGGAAATCTTGCCTAGAGGATCATAGTTTTTTCTTGGCGTGGTGGAATTCCACCATTCCCAGCCTTTTCAATTCATTATCTACCTCCCTTGCCACAGCGAGGCTGCATGTATAATTCCCGCATGAAAATGGGAATGGGACATTGATGATCTTCTTCAATGTGAAGAAGGCGTGCAGATCCATCATCTACCGGTAGAACTCTAAAAGAATAATTTTGTCCCCGCAATATCGGGGAAGAAGATGGGGCTTCCTGGAGAAGTTGGTCACTCGAATGTAGGTGTGGTGTTGGAACTAAATAAAATAGCGATCATAGGTGCTGACCAAATTCATCGCCGCCTGTAACAATCGGTACCCATAATCCTGAGTAAGTGTTAGGATGTTGTGGTAAATGAAAGAATCAAGATGATGAGGCCAAATTATTGCTTTTATTTTGTATAATTTTAAATACTTTGTTCTAATTTCTGTCAAGACATTTGTGAACCTAGCCAATTAAAACTTTCGATAAAGTCCAGTTAGGACTGATAAACCATGGGTAGATATTTGTGACATATTTTGCCAATATTATACATATAGTGCAGTATTTCATATAACCATCAGATTATATGTTCTAATATCTGGATTTAATTTGATAAAGCTTGTTGCATGAATATTTCTGCATCACAACTAACTTGTCAAGGAAGGAAGCGGCTAGAGAGTGGTTGACAGCATTCAAGGAAGACTGTTGAGGACCAGCTACGACGGAGTGATCATCACAACACCAGGAGACACGACTGCTACAATGGAGGAGCCACTATTCCAGGATGTAGGAATGTAGTGCTGCTATATTCCCTCTACACTTTATTATGTTGAACTGGTCGCCCAAACTTTATTACCCACACCATGGGCTTTTGCATTTCCATCTTCTTCTCTGGCATGTTTTCAGCAAGATAGTTTCTTTTCTATTTTGTAATAAGCGTTCGATCCTCTATTTATAGGGATTGGACCGATAGTTTGTAGTTAGAAGAAAAAGAGAGAGAGTTAGAGAGAAAAAGTTTTTGGAAGAAAACTGTTATATCTTACAACAAGTTATTTTAAGTTTCATGTATTGTTTTTATGTAATGAGTTTTTGAAATACAATGAAGTGATTCTTAGTTTACGTTCTATGTTAGTAGATTAGCAAAAAATAACCAAGGGGGCCCACTTGAGAGGTGGAATAGATTAGAGTAGAGTAGATTTACTTCCTGCATTTCCTGTATTTCCAGTATTTTAGATAGAAGTTACAGTTTCTTCCTGCAGCATTGTACTTTGTGAATGTTCCTGCAACATCTGTAAGAATAGTTATAATGGATGTTCTAGGTTGAAAGTATAGGTTTAAGTAGAGTTTGCAATTTCTAGCATTCATTTCAATAAGGAGATAAGTGTATTCTTTTCCTGCAACACTAGTGTAGGTTTCTTTTATGCATTTCTTACCTTCTTGTAACATAAGCATAATGACTCTTTAAGGAACCTAGTGCACATACTGTGCCGACCATTTCAAGTATACGTCCTTGGGTTAACAAGTTAAATGCACCTCATAGTGGGAGAAGTAGTCGTTAGATTGAATAAACTATTCCTAAGAAAGGCCTTAAGCATGATTATTCCACACCTATTGTGAGGCGGTTCATTTTTGGTGCCGCTTCCAGGGATGGTGTCAAGCTAGGAACATTTTTGAGTCATTTTTTTTTTCATTCCTAGTTAGTTTTTAGATTTGTATTCCTAAAAATTGCTTCACAAGCGTGAAGAATTCAATTGCATGCATCGAAGAGAAAGGCGACGAGATGAATATGGTATATTTCTCCCAGAAGAGTCTGCTAATTTGAACGAGGAAGTTGAAGAAGTTAAGTTACCCTTTGAAGACACAAGTCCCGACTTTCCTGCAGCATCTTCCTCCAGTGTAGAACCATTTGATATAAGTGGTCTTCGGCCATTTTCTAAGTCTTGGCCAGCTTTCTTGATAATTTCGGCCTAAATCCACCTGTTGTTAACAATCCCGTAGCTAATACTCCTTTCTAGCAGCAACCCCATAATCAAATACCCCCAGTAATGGCACAACCTACTTTCCCATTTCCTCTCCCAATCCTTATAAACAATGCTAATCTAAAAAATATACCTACAGCTGCTCTTCCAAAGTTTTATGGTCTTATAACGGAGGATCCTGACACTTTCTTATTTGAGTTTGACATACTATATCAAAGCTTTGACTATAATACCAATGCCCATAAGCTCAAGTTGTTTCCTGCAAAAGTAAAAGAGTCAGCCTTATGATAGTTCATGGGCTTAGGAGCCAATGCGGCAGGTACCTGGGATGAGATGCAGACATTGTTTCTGCAGAAATACAAAGATTATTGCAAGGGGAGTGACCCAAAAGGAGATGATATCTTTAGGATGTCACAAAAGGAGGATGAAACATTGGAGGACTATGTTTCACGTTTCTTGTACACAATGCAGAAGAACCCCCAGCATGTACTGGTAGAGGATTTGCAGAGACTAGTCTTCTTAAGAGGGGTAAATGACAATTGTCTGGAAGCATTAGACTTGATGGTTGTGGAGACATATCCCAATCCTCTTGGGATGACCTCAAGAAAATCTATCTCAACTACTCAAGGTCAACTATGAAGAAAGGCAGAGGATACCGGTCGACAGTCACAAAAGGGATTAGTTTAGGCATTTCAAAGCTGGAGATATCTAATTTTCTTGCGAATTTCAAGAAAGACATCATAAATGATGTAGCTACACATCTTGACACCATGATTGCCAAGAAGAAGCATGTAGAGGCTGAATCACAATTGGCTGAGTACTATCCACACTGCCGCAAACAAAAGAAAGTCTGCAGATGTAAGCTAGTAGCAAACCTAGAAAATCAACATTTGCCAACTGACTACATGAAGATAGATGGAGACAATGATCAAGTGTTCTTCGTTGCTCAATGTTGACCATGGGATTCACGACCAAGTATGCCACAAGATCCTCTACAATTTTCAAATTCTAACAATAATCAGTGGCAAAACCAAAGTTATCAGAACACTTCTCAGTACTCTCAACCCCAGTGGCAAAACTAGAAAAATAACCAGTGGCCTAACCAGCAAAACAACCAGTGGCAAAACAAGAAAAATAACTAGAGGCCTAATTAGAAAAACAACCAGTGGCAAAACCAGCAAAATAACCAGTGGCCTAATCAGTAGAATCAATGGTAACCATCACAAGGAAATTGGCAGAAAAATAATAAATGGAGGGGGCCTCCACAGTGGCCTAACCAAAATTTTGGCTGTCCACAATTACCACCTCCAGTGCAACCACCTACAATAATTCCACCTCCTACAAAAACTAATGCTAATCCAAAGCCAACTTAATTTCCTGCTCAACCTCAGTCAAATCCAAACAATAAATAGCAGCAACAACAAAAGTACACTACTGACACTCAGCAGTGCCCTACCTATTCACTAGAGATATCTGATATACATTTGAGGTCCGGTACCACTTTGCCTACACCTAAATATCCTATTATATTCACAGAAGTTGCAGACACTCCTACAACACTACTTC
Source organism: Thuja plicata (assembly GCA_018584345.1). Classification (NCBI taxonomy): domain Eukaryota; kingdom Viridiplantae; phylum Streptophyta; class Pinopsida; order Cupressales; family Cupressaceae; genus Thuja; species Thuja plicata. The sequence continues at coordinate 59,353 of MU223160.1, forward strand.
CATAAGCCACACTGCCAAATACTAGCCAGCCAACTGATATACCTAGCATAACTATTGTCCACACTCTAATAAATCCACCCTTTCCACATAGGCTAAACAAAGAAAAACTTATATCCCAAGAGGAAGAAACATTTGATATTATTGAGCAGCTGAAAAATATGAACATCCAAATCCCTCTGTTCCAAGCTATCAAAGATATACCTCTTTATGGAAAGGCTATTTAGGAAGCATGCCTTAAGAAGCCAGGATGGAAGAAGAAAGACCCTCAAACAATCCATGTTGTAGGGTAATTAGTGGATATCATGTTAGGGAAGGTGGTAATACCAAAGTATTTTGATCCCGACAGCCTAGTAGTCGACTTGATAATAAATGGATAGACTGTGAAAAATGCTTTAGTTGATTTGGGAACAACAATAAATGTGATGACTCAAGATACAATTCATAGGCTAAGCATAGAAGGCTTAAGAACAACACCCACAGTGTTACAACTTGCTGATAGTTCAACTGTTACTTCAGATGGTCTCATAGAAGATGTGGTAGTTACCTTAGATTCATGGGAGTATCCTGCTGATTTTCTTATCCTATCACCTAAAGTAAACTTTGTTGGCTATCCTGTAGTCTTGGGAAGACCCTGGATAGCCACCACTGATGCCAAAATTAATTGTAGATCAGGCAGTATGACAATTTTAAATGGTCAAGCCATAAGGAAGTTAGCCCTATATCCTCCTACCCAACCCCAACTAGACTTGGGAGAATCTATTTGGACAAACTTAGGGGATGAGGAGGAAGAGATGAATTTAGTAGCCCAGCTCATGATGTTGCATAGGAAATATTTTCTAAAGATGCAAGAGGAATATGATGTGATACAGAGCATTCTTACCAATGGATGTATTGTGGCTAAAGATGTTTCAGAGAGTTCTTTTTTACAGCTATGTACCTATAAGGACTGTGTGTTTCCAGCAACCCCTGAGATAATTGATCAATTACTGACAAGTGAAATAGCTACAAGTCCAGTGCTCGAAGTGTTAATGGTAGAGCTAACAACAACAGTGGAAATTTCCCCTGGTCATAACCTCCATGTAAACAACAAGTTGTCCCAATCACAGTTGGCATTGTTAACCAAGCTCCTCAGTCAACATGAAAAAGATTTTGCATGGGATTATGGGGATATGGAAGGACTAAACCCTAAACTCTGTACCCATAGAATCTACATCAATGATGGAAGCTTTCCACTTTGTCAACCTCAGACGAGAATAAATCCTGCACTGAGAGAAATAGTTAAAACTGAGTTGCAGAAGTTGTTGGATGCTGGATTCATCTATCCAATCTCTGATAGCAAGTGGGTATCACCATTGGTCATTGTACCTAATAAAGGACGTAAGTGGCGGATATGTGTGGATTACAGGGAATTAAATAATGCCACAAAGAAGGATCACTTTCCTTTACCTTTTATTGACTAGGTCTTGGATAATTTGGCTGGAAAGAAATACTTCTTCTTTCTAGATGGATACAGTGGTTATAATCAGATAAGCATTGCCCCCAAAGATCAGGAGAAGACCACATTCACATACCCTTGGGGCACATATACTTATTCAGTATTACCATTTGGCTTATGCAATGCACCTCCTACCTTTCAGAGAGTTGTGATCAACATCTTTGTTGATATATCCCATGATTGTATGGAAATCTACATGGACGACTTCACTTCATTCGGTGTCAAATTTGAGGAAGCATTGAAGAACTTGGAGAAAGTACTAATCAGATGAGAGGAACAAAACCTGTCTCTCAATAGTGAAAAGTGCTTTATGATGATGCAGGAAGACGTGGTGTTGGGACATTTTATCTTCGAAGCTGGATTCCAGGTAGACCCTGCGAAGATAGAGTTAATTATCACACTCCCTACTCCCACTAAGCAAAAAGATGTCAGATCTTTCCTAGGTCATGCTGGCTATTATAGGAGGTTTATCCAGAACTTTAGTCAAATAGCTAGTCCTCTATACACCTTACTTACCAAAGAAGCTGAATTTGCTTGGACAAAAGAATGTGATGAATCCTTCCTGCAGCTTAAGTCACTTTTGACAAATGCACCAGTACTTAAGGGTCGTGACTGGAGTTTACCATTTCACATACATACAGATGCTTCAGACTATGCCGTAGGTGCTGTCCTAGGACAAAAGTCTAGAAACCTTGAAAATGAAATCTATTATATCCGTAAGATTCTCCATGGACCAGAGTTAAACTATATAGTGACTGAAAAAGAATTGCTAGCAGTAGTTTATGTTGTGAACAAATTCTGCCATTATGTAATTGGTTATCCCATCTTTGTTCATACTGACCATGCAGCAATTAAGTATCTCATGAACAAACCTGCCATCGCAGGCAGGTTAGCAAGATGGCTTCTTCTTTTGTAGGAATTTGATATAAAAATCATTGACAAGCCAGGGAAAGAAAACGTGGTAGCTGATAATCTATCCAGAATTCACCATGCTGAAGAAGATACTACTTTGATAGATGATGCATTTCCAGATGAGAATTTATTTCATATTTCTGTCAAAAATCTATGGTATGCTAATATAGCTAATTACCTAGCAGGTAAAAAAATGCCCACACATTTCTCTTATAAGGATAAGAGGCTGCTTGTCCAAAAAAGCTTCCATTTCTGTTGGATTGATAACACATTATTTTACATTGGACCTGACCAAGTCATGAGGAGATGTGTGAGAGAAGATGAGACATATGACATTCTGCATGCATGTCATAATGAACCATATGGGGGGCACTTTGCAGCCAAAAGGACAGCACTGAAGATTTTAACAACTGGCTACTACTTGTCTACACTTCACAAAGATGCAACCAGTTATACAATGAAGTGTGACAAATGTCAAAGAATGGGCCGACCAACAAGATCAGATAAAATTCCCTTAAACCCACAGGTGGTGGTAACACCATTTGATAAATGGGGCATGGACTTTATTGGTCCAATAGACCCTCCATCCAATGGGAAGTCATACATCCTGGTGTGCACTGATTACCTAACAAAATGGGTCGAAGTAAGAGCAATGAAGCATGCCAGGGATCATAAAGTTGCTGAATTTCTGTATGAAGAAATTTTTACTAGATATGGTGTGCCAAGAGAACTTTTTATTGATCAAGGTACTTAATTCACTTCCAAACTGATAACAGAGCTCATGAAGGAATATAATATCAGACATCAGAAGTCAATCCCTTATCACCATCAAGCCAATGGACAAGCATAAGTTACCAATTGGGAGATAGAAGCAATCTTAACAAAGACAATTCATTTGCATCACCGAGATTGGAGCAGAAGACTATCAGAAGCCATCTAGGCGTATAGAACAACATGGAAGACCACCACAGGGTTCACTCCGTTCGAACTGTTATATGGTAAAGCAACAATGCTACCCATTGAATTTGAACACAAGGCATTAAGAACAACGCTGGAGTTAAATATTGATCTTCCTGCAGCATAGAGAGAGTGCTTGCTGCATCTCAATTCTTTGGATGAAATGCACAAGTCTACCCTACAGCGCACAAAAATTGTCCAAAAGCAAAGGAAATAGTGGCATGACTCCCATATTAAGAGTAAGCAGTTCCAAGTTGGAGATTAGGCATTGTTGTATGATTCTAGATTCCAAGAAATACCAGGCAAGCTACAGACACGATGGTTGGGTCCATATGAAATAAGCCATGTATTTACAAATGGAGCAGTCCAGTTGACCACAATTGACCCAGTAACCTTCAAGCTATTAGTCAATGGACATCGACTAAAGTTGTATCACCAGCCACAGATGAAAGAAGACTTCCTGCAGCAATTTAACTAGCCAGTTTTAAAGGATCAACAGGTAACACTTCCTACAGCAGAGGGTGTCAACCTTCTTCCTGCAACTCTTCAATAAGAATTCCTTCGAAGCATGACCATAATAAAAACTTTATGTTTACATAGAGTTCAATTGTCCATTCACTTTCTACATTTTTCTTTTTCAACTCATTTCATTCCTTAATCTTCCATCCACCCACCTCCCACGTCATCATTTTTCTATGCTTTCAATAAAGAGATCGTGCGCTGACGCATGCCACCGCCATCATTCCACTCTCGCGACCTTTTGCTGGCACATGCAACAATCAATTGACAGGTACGAGCTTTTAAAATTTATTTCCATTTTTAGCGCATAGATTTCGTTGGTTTTAGCTAATACTGTAATAAATGTATCGTTGCGGCCTTAAGCCAGTTCCGTACCTCTTGCCAAGTCTAACAAGTGAGGACACTTGTCAATGTTTCATAGGGGGCAGGGAAGTGTACTAATACTCGTTAAGATCCTCAAATCTATACTTTAGCCTTGTCTTAATTAAAATTCAGTTTCCGCATCACACAAGTGTCAAGTGTCATACCTTTATTCCTAAATAAACCTCTAATTGTCAGACTAGATGTGACCTAGAATTAAAATCATGAGATAACTCTCGCATGAATATCTATAATTCATTTTGTTCATACCGAGAATACCAGAAGAATGTGAAAAAGGGTCTGTGGTTTTACAAGAGGTAGTCTAAAATTCAAAAGAGAAGAAGGTAATTGTCGAGAACAGAGCAGAGGTTGAATTTGGTAAGCACAAATAGGGGGCCAATTGCAGCGGCATGAACTAGTAGTTCATGGTATTTTACTTTCTGATGTCGAGGCAGTAAGAAGATTTAATGCCTGTGGACGGTTAAGATATTTGTTGAAATTGACAGAGTTTGATGAAGAAGTAGCAACATAATTTGCAAACACATTTGATAAAGGCCAAGCAACAGTGTGGGGTTTGATAGTCGTTTCCATAGAGGAACAAATAGTGGAAGTAACCAGGCTGCCAACAACAAGGGAACACTACCCCAATGTGCACGATGCCAGGTCAGCTAGGGCCCATTTTAGCCTACCAGGTGACCCTCCTCTGAAGATTACTAAACATGGGTGCAAAAGAATGTCCATTCCTCTGCCATATTATGAGTTGGCCACACATATTATCAGGTATTTTACCTGTGAAGGAAGATTTTCTAATTTGCACACACATCATTTTAAGTTGCTTAGTTATGTAAGGCATAATCTTCCAATGAATGTCCCCAATTTATTGTTTAATATGCTATGCATTAGTGCTGAGGAAACACAGAAAGGAAATGACAATTCTGTTACTCACCATGCCCTAATTAAATTGCTCATATAGAAATCTCTTAGGGATGTCTCTCCTATGGCATTGGCAGAATTTGTCCGGCATAAAACCTTGCAGGCTCAGATTGCCCCTAATGTGTAAATTAGCCAAGATAATGCAGTTCCTATTGACCTAGCTAATGAGCAAGGTACCCAAGGGGCAAAAATTGAAAATTTACAAGAAACTATGCCTTTACCCACTCATATGAGAAATGTACCTACTTCTGCCTGAACAAAAGGAAAAAAAAAGTTAGAGGGAGAAACTTCAGTACCTACAGCTGAGCCACGAAACCCTACAGTCTTGAGAGGGAAGAAAATGAAGTCAGTTCCTGTAGCAGAGAAACCAAAGAGGGTTAGTAAGAAAAAGGCTATAGAGGTTGAGGAAACCCCTATAACAAGAAGCCCTAGGATGAGAGGGCAGATTCCTATAGTACCCATCGAAAGCTAGTCCACTTCCCCCAAACAATTTGAGGAGGAAACTCCTATTCATATTGTTCTGGATGATTCTCCTAGCCAGTTTGAGATTCCAGACATTTCTCAAAATCTGGATGAGAAGTGTGAAACTAAGCTAAATGTATGTCAAAATGACCCAGGAGCTAGTCATTAGGATGTTCCGAACCATGAAGAAGAAACCCCTATAACTCACCAGCTAGCTTGCATAGAAACTGCCCTAGTTTCCTATAAGCGAACTTGGTTAATAAATTTCTTAGAACAGTCATGGAGGGAACAAAGGAGGAAGAATAACCAGGATGAAGACAGTGGTCCAATTACTCTACAAATGCTTCTCTTCCAGTTATATAATAAGCATGTGTTGACAAACACTCTATGGGGAGAAGAGAAAAATAAATTGTAGAAAGTAATAACAGAAGGAGAGGAAATTGCAGAATTAAAAGATCAATTGGCAAGATAGAAACAAAGGATGGAACATGCCCTTAAGCTGGCTGACCGGATAATTGCTTGTAGACCGCCACCTAGGATCTATACCATCTATCTAAAAGAACAATTCTTCTTATTCCAATTGATGATGACCCTCAAGGATGTAAACGCAGAGCTCAAATCAGCCTAGGAATTTTATGGTTTATACCAGACCCTTCCATCATGGCAACAAAACTTACTCTGTGAGTTGTATGTGCTTAATTTCATCATCCCTACAGAGACTGAATGGAACCCCCTACTTTACATAGGGGATATACACCTAAGGGCCCTAATGTCTTGGATGCACAATGAGGCCAACTATGATAGACAACTGGAGAATTACAGAGAACTTGAGAAATCAGAACCCCTGCCATTAAGAGCAGAAAGCAGTCAACCATAAGAATTCCTGAGAGATTGGTTCAAACTAACATATGGAAATGTTAAAAAGGAAATAAGAGATAAAATTTTCAAACTCAGAACAGATGTGTATGAAGAATATGACATGTCTTATTTTGTCTTCCAAAGAGCCTTAACCGGTGCCAGAAGTAGGTGGAGAAGATTATCAGAGGCATTCAAAAGGTCAGAACCACACAACCCCATTATCCTTGAAGCAGCCATACACTGAGAATCGAAATACATGGGGCTGGGTAGGCAAATCAGGTAGGAACTCTGGTGTTCGCTCATAATGTAGCCACCCATGCTCCTTTGGCCCCTGTATGACATCAAAACTGCCAGGCTTGACAGGCTGCAGGAGGATCACAGAAGGGAATTTTGGGAAAGAACAAGAGGATTCTACTACTCCTTCAAGAGCAAGAGGCAAGGAAGAACTGAAGTTGGTGACTTTAGGTCAATTTCCAGAAGATGCAATGCTTGAGGATAAGCATTTGATTAACCAAGGGGCATATGATGAGGCCAAATTATTGCCTTAATTTTGTATAATTTTAAATACTCTATTCTAATTTCTGTCAATACATTTGTGAACCTAGCCAGTTAAAACTTGTGATAAAGTCCAGTTAGAACTGATAAGCCATGGGTAGATATTTGTGACATATTTTGCCAATATTATACATATAGTGCAGTATTTCATATAACCATCAGAATATATGTTCTAATATCTGGATTTAATTTGATAAAGCTTGTTGCATGAATATTTC
>MU223160.1:71282-89676 GCA_018584345.1 Thuja plicata
ATCTAAATCTCTAGGTTAGGGTTTGTATATCTCTTTATCAATTCATAAGGCTTAAGATAGATTATATCATGCTAACAATCAATTTATGTATGTATACATGTACACTTGTTTCCTTACTTGTTGATTGTAGGACTCATCTTCAAAGTACAATGTACAAAATATCCTTCTCAGTAAGCCACCTCTCTAACCCTAGTAATTGAAATTGTGTTGTAGGGTACAATTTAAGGCAAATTCTAGAAGGGGACATTACAAAAGGGCTACTATATGTTTTTTTGTATTAATGACATGGAATGTATTTAATAGATTTCTTTCGGTCTATGTAGGATGCTTTCTAGTAGGCCTTTATATGATTACTAAGAACTTTTAGGATGCAAATGCAAGCTGCAACTGTCAGAAATAGGATCACAATGGTGAGGGAAAATATATAGAGGAGAGAAGGCATGAAAGATAAAGAGGAGCATAGAGCAATGCATAAGCAGAGGCATACAAAGTGTTGTAGGAGGGAGAATACATAGCATAGAAGGAGAAAATACTATAGAGCATCTCAGGGAAAAAATAAAGAGCAACTAAGGGAAAACAATTACAAAGAAACAAAGGGAAATCCCAAATAATGAGCTTCATGACTAAGCCAATAGATCCATTTGAATGTATAATAGGAGATTTTTTAATGTTTTTTTTCTCATAAGGTCTTAGTGACCATACTCATGTAATAGGAATGATAAATTACATCTTTGGTACAAGAAAACTCAAAGTTGTCAAAAATTGTCAAGATGACAACATGCTCTTAAACATGTTTCAACGACCAAAAGTAGTTCATAGGAAATTGGAAAGGTTTGGTGTCAGTTATATGTTGAAAAACATCACAAAAGATGTATTTGGTCGAATATCTAAGTCTAGTATCAATAAAGAGTGAAACTATTACATTTTCCATGTTGCTGTCCCAACTAAAATAGTCTGGTTGCAGGCATTTGTTTGGGGTTAAATATGTTGTCATTTTGATTTGACACCTATTGGATCTTATAGAGGCCTGAATCATCAAAATTTTGGCTTTGAAATCATTCAATTTCATCAAGTATTGATCAAGATATCGCAATTTTTTGTAAAACTAGATTTGAGAGATTTCTAAGAAAATGTAATTGAAAAGTGTAAAGCTCGATTCTAGAACCTTTTCCAGCATCTACCACTGATTCGACCCTAACAAATGTAAAATCCTAAATTAGACCCTTTCAAATATAAAACCTATATTGTTGAATAGAAACCTTTGAGTTGAAAAGGCGATTTTTTTAAAAAAAAACGTAGAGTCAATTTTATGACTTTTTTTACAGTGACAGTCGACGAGAATCCTATATAAACGATGAATTGTCATCACTATTTTGATGTCATTTCATGGATCGATTCATCATTTATATAGGATCTTCGTCGTGTAGTAGTCGCAACTTTGACGAAAAATGAAAAGGGATTAGTGTGGAAGGCGCAGACAATCATCTCTATTACAGCCCTTGTTTCTGACCTTTAAGTTGTCGATTTTACGACGAAAATACTAAACATGGAAACTTTCGAAAAAAAAATTCTGACGGAAATAGTGGTCATTTGGTCGACCAACGTGAATCGAATAATTAACAAAATTGCGTCGAAAATATGGCTAAAATTTACTAGTGAACGGTTAACAACTAGGACTGACACTAGGGTTAACAACTAGGATTGACACCTACATCGAGGAATGATAAACTATCTACTTTCAGGAGCTAGAATGTCCCTTCAGGTCAATTGTTTAATTTATTATTATATTTGTGGTGCACCTAGGGGGCCTAGAAGTATGTACATCAACAAGAGTCAACATTCTTGGAGCTACTTTAAATGTTATGTGTTACATTGGGAAATGTGTTTAATGTGGGGTCTCACATTGGGTAAATGTATTTAATTTAATATAGGGAAAACATTAATAAAGTGAAAATCTAGTACCGAATATTAAAAAAGGGGTCAATGGATTTTTAATCTCATGGTTTTATGCAATGCCACTTGGTATTTTTGTGTGATCTTGTTTCTATAAAATCAAACATAAGTGTAGTTGTCTAAGGTTGGCTAATTTGGGTTTTGAGTCTTCTTTTGAAGAGCACATATGTGGAGCATGGCATGGAATGTATGGTTACATTCTTGACAACATGGAGGATGCATTGAGGAGGCTTGATGATTCTGAGGTATTCATGGAGGGTCTAGAGATGTATTATAATGTTTATTGTTGAATGATACATAAATAATGAACACTTTTGGAGGTTAGTTTTTTCCTCTATGAGTGGGATTTTCTAGGTATATCTTATGTCATCTTTGCTGGGTATGTTCACTTTTCTCTTGCATATGAATTCTAAATAATTGTTTGCATAGCTTTCTCTTTTAGGTTATGTGGAAATTTCCATTATGTGGCTACAATTTTCCTTTCATTCAGTAATTGAGACATGGTTGTGGTTGTACAACACTTGGTTGAGAAAATTTTTGCTAATTTTGATATATGAATTGCATGAAAGAATTAAGGCATGAAAAGATATGACGACTTTGCATGTTTTTTTTTTGCATATCTAAGGATATTGATTTTACTATTTTTTGGGAAGATGGAAAGAGACACATTCAGATGGATTAAGTGTTGTCATTGATGGAAACAACATCCTGAATAGTCATCAGTTTCATAGGCACAATTCATCAGAAGATTAGATCAAGTGACAAAACAATTTTTGGTCAAGTACGGGAAATAGGGCATACAATGCAAACAGTTTTTGGATTCACGCAAGCTATCAACTTAGTATTTTGAAGTGTGTATTTAAGGGAAGCATAATTAAGGTATATTGTTTCTAATCCCAAAGTTTCATGGCAGGTTATTTTGGCGTGAATAAGTTATATAGTCCCAAGTGACAATTAGCATAGAGAACAATTAGAATAGGGCTGACATGGTAAAATATTCTTATTACGGAAATCAGTAAAACATTTTTATGGTCAAAAGAATAGTCAAATTAGTTGGGACGATATATGAAGAGGTAAATAAATTATTATCTCTATTTGATTTGAGATTTGGATTCTATTTTAGTGGTTGAACAAAAAATGATTTACATTTCCCAAGAATGTTGTTATGCCAACATAACAAGATGAATTATATATTGCTCAGGTATATAATTGATGGAAGAGATTAATAAAAGTTAGTCAGATGATGTTTAGGCTGTTGGATGCATAATTGAGGCATGAAAAAAAAAATTGTGTAAGGATTTCAGATCTGGGATAGTTGAACAATGTAGAGAAGAGTGTAAGAGTCAATAGTGAATCAAGGATACCAGATCTGCAATTTTGTAATTACATGGAATTGTAATCATGCATAGGTTGATGTTAATATAGTTAGTTCGTTATATTCAGATCATAGTAGTGATCATTGTAAGTTAGTGTTAGTTACTTAAGGTTGAAGCCCAAGGTTAATTATATTGAGCAGTGAGGTCTAGGCAGTGTGCCTCACTGCAAGTGCATTCCCTATGTTTGTAAAAGACAATATTTTTGTAGAGTATTGGCTTGTGGGTGTCATCCCCACAATAGTTTTTCCCTTAACAAGGTTTCCACAAATTTTTTTTTGTTATGGTTGTGTTTTTATTTCCTTTATGTTTATGTTTTGTGCTTTTCAGCTTAAGTTTTAAACTATATGTGAATTGGTTAAGGTTGAAATTATTAGAATACTGATTCACCCCCCTCTTAGTGTTACCTCTTTCCAACAATTTTTATAAGATCTCAACCCCTTTGATGAAGCCTAACATCTTGAGGGAGATCCAAGAGGGAAATATGGAATCAGGTTGGCATGAACAACTCATAATTGCTTTGAATGACCTAGACAAGTATAATGATGAAGTTGAAAAGTTGCAAAGGGAGCTAAGGGAGGTTCAGATCTTCATCAGGTCACTGAAAGAACAATTAAAACAAGCCATATTCAAAATAAGAGAACTATGTGATCAAATACATCAACATGAAGCTAAGAGCTCAGATGATGAGAAAATGAGTCATGATTTGAAAAACAAAACTGAAGAATGTGATAGACTCAAAAAGGAAAATGCAACTTTGGAGAATGAAATGGAAACACTGGCAATGAAATACACTAAAGAAATTAAATAAAGGAATAAAAATGGAGATACTCTAAGCCAAACCTTAAAAGAGAGATTTGATGAAAGCGAGAAGTTGGCAAAGGAATGCAGTGGGCTTATGGCTAGCTTGCAGGAGGCAAAAGATACTAAAGAGGAACTTAGAGATGAATTGGCAATTGTAAATGAATACAAAGAAAACTTCATGATCAGTACTACAAAACTTGATTCACTACTTGATAACCAATATGCACCAAACAAGGAGAAGATCAAGCCAAAAAATGACAAAGTAAATGAAAATATTGATGTTGAGGAAGTGTACAAGAAGATGAAGCATATATGGGTGAATAAATATGCAATAGAGGGATCTATATCTGGATCTAAGGTTTCCAATTCAACAATCAACTGAAGATATGCCTTTGGCCTAGAGGGAGCAGATGGAGAAATTTTTAAGAACACCCTAAAATGGATGATGTCTAAAGGTTTTAGGCATGGATAAGTTGAAGGAGATCTAAATGAAGCTATAGAAATTAGAATAGAAAAAAATCATTCAAATTTGTAGCTGCATAGCTGAATTGCGTGTCACAGACATTGAGGTAAGGGTTTGCAAGGTAGTTATTACTCATGCATTTATTGAAAACTGAAATTACGTGTAAAAGGCATACAAAATCATAATTTGAAGTCCTATTTGATACATTGCATTCTCGAGAACAAATTTGGAGAGCTCATAAGGTGATTTAAGGAAGAACTCAAGTGACGGGGGATTTGATCAAACATCTCATGGTGAAATCCTGCTTTTGTCAAAAGGTATTTGTGTGTGCTACTTCCTAAAAAAATTAATTTTGAAATAGAAACTCCACAAGTTTTTGAGGTTAAAGAAACAACTAGGTATGAATTCAAGAGGCATTCATATAAAGTTGTTGAAGTTGACGTAAACAACACATTTTGAATTTTCCCTATGAAATTATATATTGCGAAGACATTGGGGCATATATATATTTCCCAATTGATGACGTAGGTGCTAATGACATTAATAATTTTTTCAATATGGAACTGGTTGACCCAAACAACAATTACTGAATGAAACAAGAATTTGAAACCCCCGCGAAGAAGAAATTTTAACAATTTTCTAGGTTTCCACATATTGGAGTTGTTGAATAGATTAGGTATGTGCTAAGAAAAATTCATGGTGAATTCATGTGGTTAACTGATGCACACCCCTTCAAGATCACCAAAGAAGCTATATAGGCTGTAACTAGACTATGGGCGAAAGGTGAAGTGCCAAAATCAAAAGGAGAAAAATGGTGTAGATAATGCGAATGGAGTTGTTCAAGACAAAAGGGGAATGCCAATTAATGATATAATTAAGGATGACGTTAAGTTTTCTTCCATGGTCATTGGTTACAAAGTCTATCATGCTAGTAGGAAAAATTCAATGCCTACATTAGCGATATAAACATCATATGAGATGCTAAAGGGAGGGAAAGAGTATGACTTGTGTGAAGTAAAGAGTTTATAGTTGTGTTATCCCTTGCATACCCATCCCTACATTTTTTTGGAAAAATGTTGGGTCCTCCTTTTCACTTTTGGTTCTTCCTTTGTTTCTTTTTGGTCTTCTTTTGTTTTCTCCACCCTTTGCCTCCGCGCAGCTGTTGTTGTCACTGTATTTTGGTTTTCCTCACTCTGGGACCTGGTCCTGGAGTGTCTTATTCTTTTGTGTCAGCTGAATTCTAGACCCCAGTATTCTTGTGTCGTTGCTTCCTCTTTAGTTGGAGGGTGTGGTCGCATGAGATTCCCGGGCCCAGAGTTCGGAGGTTGCACATTTTTGTGGGGTTTGCTAAAAGGAATGGTGCATTTTAACCTAAGGGATATAAATTGAGTTTCACCTGTCATTGTAACACTTACCACAAACAAATTACCCTTGAAGCAAATTAAGAGCGAATTGTGCGTTTAACGTCGAGCTAAGTGCAATTTTCTTTGAGTGATTGACAATGATTAATAGTGATTTGAAGTTCGGACCTACGCGTATTCAAGCTATCTTGCAAGGTTCTTGGTGTTTTCATGGTTTCAAAGAAGTTGTTCATTTTGTAGAGCATCTCCTATGCCCTCCCTTCCACATCTCTGGTTTTAGGTAGGTCCGCTTCTAGCCCTTCTCTTTCTTTTCGGTTTGCGTTTTGTTTCCTTTGTTTTTGGGCTTTTGTTTGTTTTGTTTTTTGTCTTCATCATTGCCTCCTATTTGTGGGGTGGCTCTGTGAGAGGGTTTTCCACCCTCTGTGCAGTTGTGAATACTATAAAATGGTGTATATTTTTGTAAGTCTCTGTACATTTGTAAGTAGTGGTGGTTTGCAGGTTAGCTGCAGTTTGTTTGCGTTTGTAAATTTTGTTCTTCAGCTTCCTGTAAATAGTGTGTCATCCTGTGTTCTTAGCCTGTAAATTCATGTGTTGGTCTATACATTCCCTCGAGCCCTACCCACGACGAGTTCACCATGCCCTCTGCGTTGCTTAACCAAATTTGAACTCGATCGTCTAGTGTCTGTTGGACTCGACCTCGTCACCTCGTCTGTCCGAGTTGTGGCATTTCTCTCTCCTTCGTCACTTTAGCATTCATGGAAGGATTAACTCCCCACGCACAGGCATTCAAAACCATCCCAAGTGGAATTCAATCCATTCATGTTAAGACATCTGTCTCCATAAATTCCATTACTCCGTTCATTGCGTGACCACATGACAACCCACGTCAGCCAAGTACAACAATTTCTTAGTCATTTCGATAATGGTGGGTTTTACAGACTCCGGGCTCTACTTAATCCCCCAGCCTTCATCTCCTTTATCGCATGAACCAGAATCCCTGGGACCCCCGGGATGTTCATCAAATTCAAAGTTATTTTGTTTATTACATTTTTGGGATTTGATGTCAACTTACGTCTTTTTGAAGATAGGTGGGAAATGGTGATGAAATATCCAAAATCCAGAACTTATTATATTTTACTATTTATATTAACGGTTGTTTGGTCTTGCAGGCTACCAACAACTCATCAAGCGAATATGTCTGAGGTATCTTCCACTCCCGGAAGTCTAGAACTCCTGTCCACCTCAACAAGGGAGGCCACCAAGACAAGGGCCGAGGAGGCACTGGAAAATCTCCCACTCACCGCAAAATATCTAAGGGAGGGTGTCATCATGGGATCCAAGGTGGATTCCAAATTGCAATTAATCACCGACACAGAGGTCAGATCATGGGCCGAATTGCAGGGCCTAGTCAGAACAATGTTCACTCAATGTTCTGCCAGAGACAGTATGGCCAAGAACATGGACGCCTCCAATATAATCAAAGCCGCCTACTTCCCTTGATCCATGCAGTCCCGAGAGCTGATTCTCACTCTGGCAGAACACTACAACACAACTATCCAGGCTGTTATACTTGATGCTTCCCTTCCAATGGGATACCCAACGCCCCTAGTGTCTCTCGACGCTGCTAAATTTTCTTCAGGACTGGGAATCCCCCAGTTTTCCAATTCTATTGTCATCTCCTGGGCCGCGTCGCTATAGGAGTTTAATAAGGTCCAACAAGCTTCCCAAAAGCACCTCAATGCCCACTGGGTGAAGATGCTGAATAATGATTACAAGAAGATGGAGTTTGATATCCCCCGAACAGATTTCAAGGAAAGCATACAAGCGGGGATCATCTTCCTATGCCGGGTCTTCGAGGAATCACATGCCCAAGATTTTTTAGCCTGTATGTACTACTTTTTGTACATCACCACCAACAGGAAAATTTTTGATTGGGTAACTATCGTTGCCAATCATGTGGACTTCCAACTAAACAAGGTTAGACAAACATCAAAGTTTCACATGACTTCATATGTCTTGTGGGCACTGGCACAGCAAAGGCATGGAATTCGGGGTTTATAGACAGTGGGCGTCCCTTGGACAGGGCCCAGCGAGAGTACACTGTGGGATCATTTCCCCTAGATTCAATGGGAAGCCAACTTCACCAATTTTTGTCAGGTTAATGATACTTTCGTTTACTACAATATTTTGATACCCACTCGGTATGTTGGTTACCAGCTTTCAAAGGAGGTCATGGCCTTGGTGAGTTTATACGGCTATTATTTCATTCAATTTCAACAACATTCATACATTCGGGTGACCAAATTCTCCAGCAAGCCCTACCTATTGCCCAAACATTATGGGGATAGGATTATTTTGATGGAATACTATAGGAAGATCCTGGAGGTCCATAAATTTTATGGAATCAAGAAGGTTACCACCATCCCCTTCTCGATCACTTGCGGGAATTATAATTGCAGCCTTGTAGTAGCCAAGGAAGCTGATAATGAATTAAAGAGTCTAGGGCTGGCAGAATTCTACTTGGCGCGGGTCAATTTTGACCCACTGGGAAAAATAAATGCAGCATTACCTCAGGCGTTAGCACCTCATGAGCCTCACATTGACGATTTTGGGAAGATTTCCAAGATGACTTCGAGGTCTAGAGACGACATTACGAGAGGATGACCAAAGGAATGATGAAGCGAATGGATCTCCGGACCTTCCCAAAGGACTTCTTAGATACTGGGCCCATGGAGGACACAGAATATAAATCAAAGGGGATTGACAAAATGGCTCTCCCTCCGGTGGATTGGGACACCATGGAAGTTTTGACAATAGAGGACATCACTAAGGATGTATTGAAGTGGAGTCACGAATATTTTTCATAGGTTTGCAAAAAGAGCGCCCGTCGAGATGGTCTAGTTTTGCAGCGATCCACCTTTGGCTCCGGGATAGTAGGGCAGAGCAGAGATAAGGGGAAAATGAAAGAGAGAACCTCAGCCTAGATCACGTCCTCAGTTCCAACCCCAATAATGGAACAACTTCATGCTCAATTTGAGTCATCCCGACAGCTGAGCGAAATAATAAACGCAAGGCTTTCCCTCGGTATCGCGGTCACTTCAGTAGGATTGAACCTTCCTACAAGCTCCCCTTCACTTGCAACACTTATGAGCCGGGTGGTGGAGACTAAGGATGAGGGTGCAGCTATTTTGGATGTCAGGGTCCCGCTGCAAACAAGGAAAAGGAAGAAAAGAGCAGATAATCCTCCATCGAGCATGGATGCTAGCCCCAAACCATCAGGCAATATTCTTGTTGAGCTTATCCCTTCCTCTCCCGATGCATAAGATCATCCAGAGGCTTCCCCTACCCATGATGGTTTTGATGACATCTTCCAAACCGACAACCTTGTAAATCTACAGGAAGATGTGGAGAGGGCGGTAGAAGAGATTGTCATGCAAGAGGTAGAGAATGTCCCCAGGGAGGGGGAAAGGAAAGAAAAAGAAGTTTCCCTGGAGAAAGAAGCCTGGGAGAAAGAACAAGAAAGCACACCAAGTTTGGAAGAAACATCAGTCTCGGGGACCGAGATAGAGGAGAGGCAAGTACAAGTTGAGCAGCCAACTATGGCTATGGAAACCAGACCTTTGGGGATAACCGTACCCCCAGTCATCATGCTCCAAATGCCTCCAAACACCCTAGGTGATCAGTTACCCCAAAATACTACATTTGACAAGGTGGTCCCTGTAGAGCAACAGTCAAACCCAGGTCGAACACCTTCGCCCCTCCAGAAAATAGGGCCTTGGAAGAGAATGTCCCGATAGAGAACACTGAAGAAATTCAGCAACAAAAGAATGTAAGGGAGAATCCCGAAGATATGAATATAGATACCACTAGAGTGGGAGAACTGAGAAACCCAAGGAAAAAGAAAAGGAGTCCACAGTGACTACATATGTACGAGAAGCGCAACCGACCCCCAAGGAGGACCCAAGTGTCCAAGACCTAGCAGTAAGACCGCCCCTGCCACCACAATGGCTAGTGGAGTCAAAGAAGAGAAAGGGCCCGACAATAGCAAGGGTTCTACTCTCTCTAGCCATGATGGACTAGAACCAAGAGGCTCAAAAGGGTAAAAAGGTCCAGACCGTCCATACCATTCAGACTAGTCCAGGAGGAAATATCATCACAGTAGTAGCGACACCTCCCCAAGATAGAGAAGAGGCAGCAGTAGGAGCTGAAGAGTACACTATCACAGAGGTACCTCTAGGGAGGAGAGACAAACATGGGAAATTGAACCTGTTGAGAGAAGCCAGCCGGGCAATTGAGGCCAGGTATGATAAGAAGGCTTAGAAGCTAAAAGAGGCAAAAGAGACAAATAACAATCTCCTTGGGCTTCTAACAGAACTAACACAACCATTGACTACAATTCCTCTAGAAGCTCCACATCTGGAACACCACTTCTGCAGGGTGATATAGATGCGCTGAGAACGATGAAGAAGAAAGCACAGGAAGTAGATGATTGGGTGATTGAGAAAGTAGGATCTGTAAGGCATTTCCTAATAGCCACACTCCTGGACCTCCATTAGGCTAGTAACATCTTGGGCCAAGTAAACAATGTTGTTGCACAGTGGGAGGGGGAGATAGAAAAATATGAAGAATGGAGGAGCGAACTAGAAGAAATAATTAATTTTGAGGAAGAGGCCGTTACGGAGACGGGAATTTTGGGAGATGAAGATTTTGAGTACCTCCGGGCCCAGCACTCCAGACTTGGTCTTAAAGTTGAGACGAGAAAGAAACTGGTAGCAGCCCTAAAGGATAGAGTCCCGACAATTCAAAATTATTTAAATTCATATGCAACATTTGTTACAATGGTTTCAATAGTCGATCCCTTCAACACTAAGATATGCGCTCTGGTGGATTTTGTTGTGAGTAAATTTGATGAAATAATGGAGTCACAGTTTTGGACCCCCAAATATTTTGATGGAGCGAAGATGTCGCGTCTCACCCATATGGTGCTCTAGGCCCATGATGCAACAAAGGTGGCTTTAGAGTTCAAAGAGGGTGCCAGAGATTTAGCCGATCATTTGGAGGCAGCCAACGACTGCCGGGATTGTATCAAAGAGATAAATGAGGAGGAAATTCTACAGATTTTGGAGATATTCCAAAAATGTAAAGAACAGTAAAGTCTTCTAGTCTCCAGATATTTCTACCAGTAGGGCAAAGTTTTGAAGATTTGTTATTATTTAAGCGTAAGCACCCAGACTCCAGAATTCTGGGTCCCAATTTTGTATTCTTTTGCAGCAATCTGCGTCGAGGTTCCCCAGAGCCGACCGATCGTAGTCAAAAATTAATAAGGGTCAGAATGCAGGTTATATAGATAATGACAGGCCTGGTAGATGTGATGGTTCTAACAGACATCTTCTTATTCTCCCAAGGCACCGCTCCCGCATTTACTACCTGGCACGCCTCGAAGATAGGGAGCCGCAATTAGCATTGATGGAGCGTATGGCCTAAGTTATCAGAATAAACAAGTTTCTTTTATAAAGTACAACAACTCTCTTCTCTAGGCCAATTCTTCTTGATTTCTCCTCTTTCTTCTTTTTCCATCTTGTTAGAACATTGTGCATCCTGAGATGATTGTAAGTGGTGCAGGTAGTATCGACCATGGATATTGTATTTTATTAGGAAGTGTTCATATAGATTATGTCAAGTTTGTCTATAAATAATAAGACTGTTGCCTTAACAAGGGTCAGCAAAATTGATGATTTCTTTGTCCAATAGCGATAGCAAATAACAGTTAGAAGTTTACTTTCAGTCTGTAGCTTAATGCTTTCTTGGAGCCATGAATGTATTCGCCAGTGATGGTGGAACAATTTAAAGTTAATGAAAGAAGGAAGAACAAATTTTGGCCATGTGTTATGTGTTGCTTTGATCTCCGAAGTTAGTGAATATCTTTTGTGGTGTATTTTTTTCTATGTCCTTTTCTTCGATGTTTTGTAGTTTAGTTATATGATCTTACTTCCCTTTGCTACTGAATATATATGAATCACTGATTCCTTGTGTATCCGGTATTTAGTGTAGTTTTCTTGCATTGGAGCATTGTTGATGTTTGAATATATATTGCATGACTATAAGTAGAAGCTTACTTTAACTCTGATTTATCTTTTGTAATTTCCTTGGCAAATCTAAGATGCTTGCAGGAAACCTTACCCACTTTTGAAATACTCAAAATTGATGAGTAAAAACCAGCTATCCCCTCAAACAACAATCACCTTCCCAACTTAGCTCCCCCGCACCGTCGAGATCCGACTACCAAGTACTTGGAGGATAGGAGAATTCATTCTTCGGTAAACCTCTTTAGGTGGAGTTGGCCGGTACCCCAGTACCCGAGTGACAACTGATCTCTGTTGGCAGAGCCGGTCACAAAGTCTCGTCAACAAGTTGATTGACAATCTTTAAAGGATCAACAAGGATAAGCAGAATGCATTTAGGTATGGTACTCTGATTTTCTGTCTATTTTTCTACTTCATGAAAGAATTTCCTGGTAGTGGTACAATTCATTGGTTTACTCACATATCAGTTGTAGAGAAAATTACAACTTTAATGAAGAAGATGAATGAGAACACTAAAATTGGTGTTATTTCAAAACTTTCCAAAGTATGATGCATTCCAAGGACAAAATTCCACAATCTGTATTTGAGAAGTACAAGGAAACAATATGTTTTATGGTAGACACAAATAAAGGCTTGATGGAGGCTGTAGAGCCTAGAACCTCTTGGATGCTACCAATGAGATATGAGGTTATTAAAGATCTATTGGTCACATATGTAGATACCATTCTAAAAGAACCAAGACATGAAAGTGTTGAGATATTTGGGATGTATGAGGAGAAGAGTGACTCTTTGCATGCATAGTTTTCAGTACCAACATCTGATAGAAGAGTAAGGAAGGTAGTGGAAAGTGTAGCCAAGGATACAAGGATATCTCTTGAAGAACTTAAGGAAACACAGTTGAAGGGTGAAGAAGGCACTACAAAGAAACCAATGGAGTTAGAAGGTACAAGTGAAGGTACTCCACTCTCTATCTCTTGACAAACAAGGAGCACAACTGTGAATATAGAGAAATCATCTCCATATGTCAAACAAACTAAAAGAACACCTCCTGCTAGAGAGGGAAAGAGAAAATAAGAGAAAATGAAGCTTGTTGAGAAGAAGACAACATAAAGAAGGCCAAAAGAGAAAAGAAGACCAATTAGGAAAAAGAAAGATGAAGTAGAGAAGGATGAGAAGAAGAATATTGAGGAAAAACAAGAAGAACTCATCATTGAAGATATTGATGAAGAATCCATAGAGTCAAATAGAGTAACAACATTCAAGAGACATAAGAAATCCACTTCATCACAACCACCATAAGACAAACTTACACATGTTGAGCCATACCAAGTAAGTAAGGAAGTGAAGTTTTCATCGAATGAGCATGGTATGTTAGTTGATGTAGTTGTTAAGAGCATATTATCCAAAGGTACATTGAAATTAGTACCTAAATTTTATCATATGTTTAATGATGAGGGAAATGAAGAAATTGAGGAGGCAGTCATTAGATACTTGTCTAGATTCAGGAAGGTTGTAATAGAAAGTGAAAATAAAATACCTAAAAGCATATTTGATATAATTGATGCAAGGAAAGTTTACGCCTTATATGAGGACAAGAAGCTAAGGGAACAAATAATTTTTTTACATTTGTCCTATCATAACTAATGTAGAGGTTCAAAGAAGACTCAAAGTGAAAGCACAAGAGTTCAGAAATAAGGGAGTTAGAAGGATGTATAAACTAATGCTAGGGGAAACCAAGTGAGTGATAGAGGAAAAAAAGAAAATAATGAATAAATATTAAAAGAAGGAATATGAAGTCATCACAGATGTACAATGAGAAATCTCATCAGCTCCAAAACTTGATCTAACAAAGGAAATTTTCCTCATAAGTGCACATAAAGAAAAAGGACAATCTACTATTGCACAAGAAAGACAAGTGCAAAAAAGAAGTGTGCAACGTCCACAAACAAGAACCAAAGGTGTGCAGACCTCACCACCTAAAACTATGAGTGTGAAAGAGGAATCACCAAAAGTTAATATTGCACAAGATTGATGAGTGACAGTAGAAGCTGCAGGAGTCATTGGTGCTCCTAAAGTACCCATGTCAGAATTGATAGAAGATGTGATGGACACCCAAGACAATATACCTGACCTATCTGCAATAGAGATCCCTGTGGCTAGAAAAAGGAATGATCAAGAAAGAGAAGAGAAAAATGAAAAGGAAATCGTGCACAAGGAGACAGGTATAGAGAAAGAACAAGAGAAACAAGAAAAGGAGGAAGAGAAAGAAAGACAAAAGAAAATAGACATTGATAAAAGAAGGGAAGCTGAACTTAGACAAACAAAATCTGTAGAGGAAGCTCATCCTCTAAATACTATACTTCCAATGTTTGAAGAATGCTCAAGTACAGATGCAATAAGAAAAGCTAGTAGTGTTGATAAGGGAAAGAAAATAGTATAGGAAAGAGACACCGCAAGATCATTATTCATTGAATTGGACACAAATTCCATTGATATTTAGGTACCCCAAGGACCAATAGATATTAAAAATACAAGTTTGCGCAATTTGTTGCAGCTCAGGAAAAAGAGGACATGTTGAGAAGTCACTTGGAGGACAACAACATAATGATGAAAGCAAGAGATACCTTGGAGAAGATGATCCCCACACATTCTAGAAATATTGTTGATATTTCCTCCATGCAAGTTTGGAAATTACTTGGTTAAATAAAAACATAGTTTGAATCATTTGAAAAGTTTGCAAAAATTAAAGTGATGAAGGAGATTTGAGGATCTTAGGAAGACAATTGCTCATCATAGAGTGAGCTTAAGCACATACATATAGAATACAATTGAGTCTATCACTGAAGGAAACAATGTTTACACATCATATTTGTAATCAATAAATTTGTCACAGATTTTGAAAAGAAAATAAATGAGTGTTCACGAAAGATAGAGAACATTGCATAAAATTTTGATCATTTGTGAGTGTCCACATCCTCTATTGAGAGTCAAGTTGTACATTTTCTTGAAAAAATGACAAGTTTGGAGATGGATAAGAATAAAATGATAACAAAATTAAGTGAGTTGAGAAATCTGATTGCCCCCAAGCTTCACACACTTTTCTATTCTTTGAAGGAGGCACAAGAAGACATCCAAGCCTTAGAACCAGTCAACTTGGTGAAGGCAAAGACACGTGCTTACATATTCAAAGGGAAAGTATTAATTTTGAGTGCTCTAAAGAAGAGATGGGATATAGATCTGAATTTATTTAATACCTTGTGCACATATATTTTTGCAAAGATGTAAATACCAAATTTTTGCTTATATATATGAGGTTGATTATCTATTTTCTAAATTTGGTTAAATATCTTGATTGAAGGCGTTGCATAATGGCTAGACCCTTTTCCATTGATGTCAAAGGGGGAGTGTAGCAGTGAAAAATGTAGATAGATATATCTAAGGGGGAGTTTGAATAAAGTCTTTGGAGTCCTTGTGTTGTGCAAAGTTATGCAGAAATTTTGAAGTTGGCCACTTAAACAATTTTTTACTGAGTGTTTCCATCAATGCCAAAGGGGGAGATTTTTGGGAAGATGGAAAGAGACACAATCATATGGATAAAGTGTTTTCATTGATGGAAACAACATCCTGAATAGTCATCATTTTCATAGGCGCAATTCTTCAGAAGATCAGATCATGTGGTAGATCAACTTTTATAAGTATAGGAAACATGACATACAGTTCAGATAGCTTTTACATTTGTGCAAGCTATCAACTTACTATTTTTAAGTGCACATTTAAGGGAAGAATAATTAAGGTATATTTTTGCTAATCCCAAATTTTCACGGTGAGATATTTTGGCATGAATAAGTTATACACTCCCGAGTGACAATTTGCATAGAGAACAATTAGAACAAGGTTGACATGGTAAAAGATTCTTATTACACAAATCGGTAAAAAAAATTTATGGTCAAAAGAATAGTAAAATTAGTTGACCCAACATATGAAGAGGTAAAGAAATATCTATCTCGATTTGATTTGAGATTTGGATTCCATTTTAGTAGTAGAATAGAAAATGATTTACATTTACCAAGAATGTTCTTATGCTGACATAACAAGATGAATTATACATTGCACAAGTATATAATTGATGGAAGAGATTGAGAAAAGTTAGGTAGATGATGTTTAGGATGTTAGATACATAATTGAGGTGCGATAACAAGTTTTTGTGTAAGGATTTCAGATCTGGGATAACTGAACAATGCAGAGCAGAGTGTAAGAGTCATTAGTAAATCAAGGGTATCATATATGCCTTTTTGTAATTACATGGAACTGTAATTAGGCATAGTTTGATGCTAATATAGTCAGTTCATTATATTTAGATCATAGTAGTGATCATTGTAAGTCATTGTAAGTCAGTGTGACTTCCTTAGGGTTGAAGCCCAAGGTTAATTATATTGAGCAGTGGGCTCTAGGCAATGTTCCTGAATGCAAGTGCATTCCCTACATATGTAAAAGAAAATATTTTTGCAGAGTTTTGGATTTTGTGTATCATCCCCACCGTGGTTTTTCCCTTAACAAGGTTTCCACGAAAAAAATTTGTGTTATGGTTGTGTTTTTATTTCCTTTACGTTTATGCTTTGTGCTTTTCAAATTAAATTTAAGCTATATGTGAATTTGTTAAGGTTAAAATTATTAGAACACTGATTCACTCCCCCTCTTAGTGTTCCCTCTTTCTAACACTATTATGATGGATTCTTTTTTGTAGATTTTGGATTTGTAAAATGTTGGTTCAAATGGGTTTCTTGGATGTGCATTGAAGTGATATTTTAGTAGGGAAGTGTTGTATATTATCCTTAGGAAAAATGGACCTCACCATTGGATCCAAGGTGGATGAGAAATGAAAGGTGACATAAAATTGGACCTTATATGGAAAAGTTCAAAAAAATGTTCCACCAAAAAAAAGTATCCCTTGCCTAGTCATATGATTGTCCAAAGCATTTATAGAGAAGAAAATCAATAAAATAAAATAGTGTTTCAAAAAGATTTTTTTTTAATATATAATTTTATAGGGGGTACCCAACCCTTACCCCATGGTCCTATCTTGTGTAGGAACTAACATCCTGCACAAGACTAACACCCTATGCAGGTGTCAAACCTTGACCATGTGCACTTGTCTAGCTTTACGAGCCCCAATCGACTAAGGTAATATCATCTGCCAATAGATACTTACAATTTATAAAAGTAATATTCAATAAAGGTAGCACAAAAAATGGCTCTCTACTCTGCGAATGTGACAAAAACTACGAACTCAGGAAATAAAAATGAACTCAGGCATGCAAAACAATTGGATTTTTTTTGTTAACACCAAATATGGGTAGACAATCCACAAGGAGAGTCCTCCCCTACCCTGTTACAACCGCTTTGTGCTCTATCTAGGGTTTTGTCAATAAAAACATTAATATCTCCCAAAACAATCTCTGGAAAAAATGGTGGATATTATTAGCAACAATCCTTTTCTCCGCCTATGAAAAAAATATAAATTCAAGCTAAAAATGATCCTTCCATAAATTGGGTGAACGAAGATACAGAATAGGGTTGGATTAGAGTTGGAAGGCGAGCTAAAAAGAAGAATAAATATAGATCTATGATCGATCTCAATGTGCAAAACTCAAAGAAATTGTGTAACCCTCATTCATTTGGCATTCAAATGTGACGAGCTGACCCAATTTTAGAAATACAAATGAATAGGAAGGAGGTGTCTCTCCCTCTAAAAAAAAAAAGTAAATTTTAATGAAGATATTGAAATTCTAGATCAGAATGAAGGTTTCCCTTCAAAATCGTCATCGGTCGGTCAACAAACTACAACTCTCAATCTGGAGAACCAAAGGGATCAATCGAAAGAAACTGTTGCGGTCCTCAACAATGAATACACTAACGGTTTTTTGTGACACTAAAAAACATGGGATATACGCTTATTGGAGTGGTCCTAAATCCTCCATGAAAATAATTGTGGTTGGGCTGACTGTGGCGCTTGGTAATAAGGTAAGTATTAATAACCTTATAAATAATTATATTTATTTGGAATGTAAAGATTGTTAGAGTAATAGTCTATCGGGGTTACTAATTTAAATCACTATGATCTAATTAGTAACTTCCCTATTCACTCTAGTTTGCTTAAGCTAATCTTAGGTAGTTTCTATTTCTGTTAGTTTCCCTTTTTAGGGTTTCGGAATCCTTTATAAGGATTGTCTGCTTTGTATTTCATAAGGAGATTGTATTATTTTCATCATTGTGTTAATAGAAGATAATTTCTTTCACAATGGGTTTGCAGTCTCTGGCCTATCGGCCGCCATAGCTTTCTGGATCCTTCTCTCTTCT
>MU223160.1:101060-118794 GCA_018584345.1 Thuja plicata
ACATTGTTATAATTGCAGCAAGAAAGGACATAAAGCACATGAATGTAAATCAAAGGTGAAAGAACCAAAGAAGGAAACCTATATGGAAAAGTATTGTCCCACCTGCAAAATGCATGGGCACACATCTCATGAATGTAGGAAGAAGAAAATTGAAGCATGGAAACCAAAAAATGAAGAAAACGCACACAAACCAAGAAGAGCTGGTAATTCATATGTTTGGGACTACAATACATGGATAAACTACACAACATGTGGTAGATATGGTCACATAGCTGTAAACTGCATGAGATTATGGACCAAAAGGTCTAGAGGCTGGACCAACCCAGGAATGGCATGTTTGCACTGTCATAAGGTTGGACATTTAAAGAAGGACTACAAATACTGAATAACATAAACCACCACTTTTGCAAATGGTAACACCATTAAAGACATCCAAAATTTGAGAAAGAAAATGTGGAGGAAAGCTTCAACCAATGAGGAAGCTGGACCAAGCAATGCAGTAGGTGAAACCTCATCCCATGGATCTGGTGACATCACCACCCCGCCTAAAGATGAACAAGTATGGAACTGCACTACACCAAGTCATATTTTACATCAGTTCCATTATACAATTGAAAGATAGTCAAAATATGCATGAATAAAGATGCATATTATGTTACTTGTTCCAATTCTGAGAAATCAACCCCGCTGATAAACACATACCAAAAATCATCGGTGAATATAAAGGATGTGTTGTTTACACTTACCAAGAACTGTCGGTCAACACATAAAATGGCTAAGTTGCTAATGTAAACTCGACACCCGTCGGTAAGGAAGAAAAGTTATAAAGTTTTCATGACACAACACCGATATCTGTCGGTGAAAGAAACAATATTAATAGCCATCCTGAGCATCCTATCAACACCGAGAGTGTTATTTGAAGAGTCTTCCTGATGAACTCTGTCTTCATGACCCGACGAGCTGTTGAGCATTTATGATAGACTTAGGGAAAAATTCTATAAATACTCGACGAGAGCACTTCATTTTGCACACGTAAATTAAAGAGAAAGAGAAGAGAAAAAATAGAGCGAAAAGAGATCAGATAGCAGAGCGACCTTGAATCGATCCTACTCACTCCACACAGATCACTCACCAACCACATGGATTGAAGTAAGTACCAGAAATGTCAAAGAACTCTGTTATCATTTACGGAAGAGCCCTAAATTTGAAATACGATGGCAACCACTTCAAGAACCATGAAATTGAAGAATGATAAGAAGATTGTGGTTAAGTTAATAAAGAACAACACCTGTACGGAACCTAAGTACAAGATATGCCCAGAGATCGCATCACAACACGATGATTCTAGTGCATTTTTGAAAATTCCACCTAGGGTTTTGCTGATAGAGGACATAAGGTCCTACATTCACTGCAAGATCGCTGAAATAGGTGATCTAGAGATATACCAAGCTTACAAGAAGTTGTGTGATGCAGAAGGAAACCTGAAAGAAGAACACAAGCATCTACAAGTGAAGGGGATAACAAATGCACTACATTTCTCGAGGGTTTTCAAAATCGACTGGATTAGGTTAGTTTTGAGAAGAATGCAGGATAAGAAGTTATGGTTGGATCAACCTAAGAAGATTAAAAAGGATGTATTACATGCTATAATTGGTTACCCCATAATCGACAAACCTAAGGCTCACAAGCATCCCTCCTGTCCAGACGTTGAAAAAATCACAAAAGCTGAATGAGATAACAAAGGACTTAAGGTGAACACCATCACTGACAAGGAACTGAGGTTTGGTGCATGTGTGATAGGTTACAAGATCTTTCAGGCAAGCAGGCTAAACAACGTATCGTCAACAACAGTAAGCACAACCTACAAAATTGTCACAAAGGGAATACAAATGGATCTATGTGAGATCCTGTTGAAACAACTTGATGAGAATATGACAACAATCAAGTCTTCAAAGACTAACACATGTAAGTTCGGTTCACTCATCATGTGTATATTCTTTTACTTTCAAGAATACTTCCCTTTAGTAGGAAAAGTAAAGTGGGATACTACAAATCTGGTCACATTGCAGATTAGTGACCTTATCAAGTCACTACGTGACAACTTTGATTCAGTAATGATTGGATACTTCCTTTAATTCAAGGAAAAGATGATGGAAAGAGTGAGGATCCCTAAGCAATTGATTGAAAAACATAGGGATGAGATATGTTTTATGGTGGATACAGATTTCACTCACATAAAACCAGTTGTACCAAGGATAGCCTGGTTAGAACCTCTTGACTATGAGATTAATATAGATCAAGCTACCAATGCAATTGATGCAATGATAAATGAGCCATTTGACAAAAAAAAACCAAGGTTTGGCACATATGAAGAGACCAGATCCAAGATAAAAAGAGGCCTAGACATCAAGAAGACTATCAAGAAGAAGAAAAAAATGGTAATAATATTGAAAAGATTATGTTGGTTAATGAGGAGGAAAAAGAAGAAACAGAAGAAACCGAGGAACAGGGTACCATCGGTGAAGGAAAAGTTGAACAACAATCAGATTTTGAGGCCACTGAATCTGATACACCTCCACCTCCTACAAAGAAACCAAGAACCACAGCGGCTCAAAGAAAAAGGAGTCAAATAGTAAAAGACTCTAAACCTCTCAAGAAAGGTCAAGTGAGGACCTATAAGAGGAAGCAATAAACAGAGAAACAAATTGTGAAGAAAACACCTACAAAAAGGAGGAAAAGATTAGTCAGGACAAAAGATGACATTGAAGATTAGAAAGAGGATGAGCCTGATATAGCTAAGAAAAGCTTCACACCTTGAACAACTGATGAGATAGCAGATTCAATTGTTGCACATGGTATTATGTCTGATAGGATAATCAAACAGTAGGATAAACTTGAGCTAGAGGACCAACATAAGATACAAGATGTAATAATCAAGGCAATGGTCAAGTTGAAATATGTACCATTAGAATTTATAGGCCAAATACCCAAAGAATTAGGTGATAGAATTTCACAACAATGGTTATATGCTCTACATATAGAAAAGGAAGCTAGGGAGAGGGTACTTGTCACACTCATGCCTCTCGAATCAACGATGGAAGAAATCAAAGAAATAATGAAGAAGCACTCAAGTAAATTTGTAGCAAAGATTAGAGCTTACAAAGTGATAGAAGATATATTCATAGAGATGAACAACATGACCGAGGCCAAATGGAGACAACTCCTAGATCTACCTGCTGAGTCAACAAGTTGTGAGAATCAATTACTTCTCACCGACACACCTCATGTAGAGAAGGAGAAATAAAAAGAAAGTCTTAAGCACATTGCTTTGGATAATACTGAAGATGATAATGAGCCCATTGACTTAGACAAAGTCATGGATGATCTTGACATTCAAGACATCACTCAGTATGATTCAGATAAAGATCCCTAGAAAGAAGATGATGTAATTTTTATATCTCTTAAGGATCAAACCAAGCAACAAGGATTGGAGACAAAAGGAAATAATGACATGGATATTGCTGATGAAATATGGACAGACACATCAATTATTGACATCATAGGACTGGACCCTGCTGATCAAATACAAAAATATGAAGATGTCACTGCTCAACAGGATCAAACCAATGAGCAGGACACAACACTAGATGCAGCACATGCTAGCACACAAAATAACATGCCAGTATTGATGAAGGCAATAAATCTACTAGAAGGGAATGAAGAGTCAAATACAACAGATACAAGTATACCCGAGGATAAGGGTGATTTTGAGACAAAAGACACAACCGATGAACCAAAGGATGCAACTATAGATAAAGTTGCAACCGATGATCAAAAAGACAAGTCTACTGATCAAAATAAAGGATAAAAAAGAGTAGAAGAGGATAAGTAGAAATAAAAAGGTGAAAAGGCAAAGACAGATGAACATGAAAAAAAGATAGAAGAGAAATCTGCAGAAACACCCAAGGTTGATGGAGAGACATCTTCACTAAATCGACAGGTGAACCCCAAGAAGAAAATAGAAGAAGCTTCTTCAACAAAGCCTTCACCGAGCACCTCTGAGAAAAAAAATAAACTAGAAATGGTAGTTCATACATCTGCGTCCGCTCAAATCTCAAGGAAGAAGAAGAGAAAGAATAAGAATCCAGTCACTCTGGATGAAATCATTGAGATTCTAGTATGTGATCCTAGGACATTGGATCCAATTGAATTGACAAAGTATGCATGACTTTGTGAAAGGAAATCCATGCAAGACAAGTTGAGAAAATCCACCAAGGAAGCTATGGTACTTGAAGTTGCATGAGGAATACTTCAACAAATTGTACCTGATATAGATGTTGATCAAATAGCCCCAATGCTTGATCAATTATTGGTTCTCACTAATGCAATCACATCTCAGAACATAGATGCTGAGAAGGCTATGGAAGAAAGACTTGAACAAAAATATGAGTTCAAGATAGCTGAAAAGATAAGCCAAGAAGTGGCATTATAAAAGGTAAAGCTTTTTGAACTGGTTAGCATAGTAGACCCAATTATTTTAGAAGCTATAACCTTGATTCAGAAGTTATGCACGTTAGATCAACTCACCAAGGAGTATACCAAAAAGATAGCACAGATAGATGTTGATATTCAAACAAGTGCACAAAGTCTCACAAACAATGAAGAGGCAATCAAATTGCACAATGAGCAGCTCAAGCAAGCTCGAAAGCTGAGACAAGACATTCAAATTGTAGAAACAAAGTTCAGAGATGAGGTAAATGAGCTTCAAGCTCAACTCTTACCGACACTCTCATTACTACAAAACCATATGACAGAGGCAAGAGCACTAATTTCCACCCCATAAATGTCTGTCCTAGACAACATTTATGATATGCATGCCAGAATTTAACTAGGGCACATGGCACTGGAACACCTCAAAGAAAAATGGGATAAATTGATGGAAGATATCAAGAACACCCACTCCCGCATTCTTGACAATCTATAAGTTGCACATTTTTGACAACTTATAAGTTGTACATTTTTGTCATGAGTATCAAATAAAGGGGGAAATGATATGTACAGTCAACAGTAAAAAGGGGAAATAAAAGGAAGAAATGATTTGTATGGTCAGTCAGAGGAAAGAACAGGGAATGTATAGTACAAAGGAAAGTATACATGTACATATACTTATACTATACCGATGCATACAGTTAGGGGGAGTCATATAATGACAAGGATATATAAATGGTGTACATACTAAACACTAGTATTATGCACATATCAGTTTTTGATACTAATGTCAAAGGGGGAGATTGAAGACATTATATTTTGCCATTAGTATATGCAAGGAAAAACATGATCTACACCATCGGTTTACTCTACACTGACATACAAGGCACAACACTACCCGATGCCAAGGTTACCAATACTGCCAAGTACAAATCATCCCGACAAATACTATTCAGTGTTATCTGATGACAAAAAGGGCAAGGGAACCCGATGAGTAACCAATAGTGCAACCTGACGAACAATCAAAGAGTGGAACCTGACAAATGAAGGGAACCCAATAATAAATTCAATGAAGGAACACTGACATACTTTCAGTTCACACTAATGATCAAGAATCGACAGCCATTTATATCCCGCAAAAAGTGGATCTGACTTTCTATGTCAGATAAATCACTGAATTTTTATATTTAGCTTCTTGATTTGTTTTAAATCCATTATGTGTGGAGAAAGAAATGTAATTATTACTGTTTTAATCAGTTTAACTATTTTAAAACATACAAACTATAGATCAAGGTCAAGTTGTATACCTTGGATCATGAGTTAACATTGTAATGCATGATTCTAGAATAGGTCAAATAATTGTATAAATAGATGCTGAATCTCTTGTGAGCATGTTGTTCAATGATGATTGTAGCCACTGAGAGCATCTAAGGATCAGACAAGAGAATTCATGCAACAACAAAGACAAAGATCAAATTAGTTGTCAAGAATAGAACACGGGCTAGTGACGAGCAGGAAAAGGTATTAATCAATCATTATAGGTGATATCCATATACTGTGAGCTTTAATGGATCTTTAATTAGAAATTATAGATTGTATACAGTCAGGTCAAACATATTGTACACATTCTAACAAGTGGGGTACACTTAAGAAATCCTTTCAAGGAAGGTGGACTTAACAGTCCTATTGTAAATCTCTTAATTGAGTGCACAGTTCATTAGTGTTGTTAAAAGCTCTTAACAGAGTAGATCCTAATAGGTCTCCACATTAATACTCCTAACTAGGTAGATCATCAGAAGTGATAATTTGTAAGCCTTTACCAGCTTCCTTCCAATCTACAGATAGTGAAGTTTTGTGGGTGTCATCCCCACCACAGTTTTTACTTCATAAAAGGAGTTTTCTGTGATATCATATCTTGTGTTATGTGTCTTTTAATTTCATGAATGTTTCTATCAATTTTGCATATAATTAAGTTTATGAATTAATACTACATGTATAAGAAAGAACATCAGATATGGTTGGTAATACAGTAAAGATTGATTACTAATGATGAAAGGTGAAAAGTGTTAAAAATTTTAGAGGTACTGATTCACCCCTCCCCTCTCAGTACTACTTCCCATTAATCCCAACACCTTTATCCATCGATGATGACAATAAAGGTTTAGATAAGGAAATCAAAAACAAAATTATACAAGAATTGATAGGGGACCAAGAAGATAGAGAAGATGAATCCATCGCATTCAGTGTGAAAAATACAAATAGTAACAAAGATAAACTTGGTATAGAAGAAAATATGGAAGGTATAGAACATTTGATATGTAGAAAACAAGGAAAAAATGAGGTAGGAAATCTCTTGATGAGCTAAGGGAAGTAACATGTATGCCCGAAAATAAATAAAAAAATATAAATTATCTACTTAAAGTAGGGAAGGGGAAGTTTCTTCTAGAGGATCCATGAATCTTACCACATGGAATGTTAGGGGCTTGAACGCTCCGAACAAAGTGCGCTTATTTAAGCATAGTTTAACACTTTTCAAATATGATGTAATCTTAATTCAGGAATCTAAACTTAGCAAAATAGAGGGTGTAAAATTTAGAAGGAATCTAGGAATTTGGAAAGCTGAAATGGTAGAATCTTTAGGGACCTCTGGAGGGATATAAATTCTTTGGGACCCGAGAAAGGTTAAATTTAATCTCCAGGCATCTAGTAATAACTGGATGGGAGGACAAGTTAGTAGTTTTAGAAGTGAAGTAAGATTTTTACTCATAAATGTTTATGGACCTATTCCAAGAGTGGAAAATAGAAATGTTTGGAATGAGATTAGTAATTATATGGAGGCTAAAACAAGGGAGAACTTCTTTGTGGGAGGAGACTTTAATGCCATCCTAAACTTAAAAAGAAAAACAAAGAGGATCCCAATTTATTTCACAGGTAATGATATATTTCAAGAACTGGTATACATCTAATAACCTATTAGATATTCCCACCACCAACAAGGCTTTTACATGGAACAACAAAAGATCTGGTTTCTGCAATATCAAATAGAGACTAGATAGATTCATCTTGAAAGGAGATTTGACTACCTTCAATTTTTCTTTCATTACTTCCATTTTACCTAGTGCAGGATCAGATCACTACCCTGTTAGGCTACATATATGAGAACCACTTAAACCCTCTAGGAACCCCTTCAAGTGTAAGAAAATGTGTTCTTAGAAGATAAATTTCTTAAGAAGATAGATCAGTGGTGGAAAGAGGATAAAGCTAAAGGCTCAAAAATGTACTATTTTATAGCAAAACAAAAAATATTAAAAGAAAGAATACTTAAATGGAGTAATGATCATTTCAACAATATTTTCAAATTAAAAATTGAAAATGAAAAGGAATCAAAGAAAATCAATGAAGAAGTCATTAAAGAAGGCATGAATGACGAAAAAAACTTTAGAGAAAAAGATTTACTTGCCAAACAAGAAAACATTCTAGCAAAAGAAGAAATCTATTGGAAACAAAAATCACGAGAGACATGGTTGTCTAAAGGAGATAGAAATACACAATTCTTCCACAATAACACCCTCAATTATAGAAATACTAATAGAATCTCGAAAATAAATAATAGTGAAGGAGTTGAAATTGAAAATCCAAATAAAATAGTAGAAATCTTTGTAAATTACAATGAAGATTTTCTAAACGATTTTGAGTCCTCAAACCTGATAGCTCATAATAAAATGTTAAGTACTTTACGTGGGTAAATAACAATAGAAGACAACAAAAACTTAAATAATAAATTCTCATTTGAAGAAATTAAGGAAGCTGTGTTCTAATGAAATCCATATAAATGTCCAGAACTGGATGGTTTTCAAGATTTTTTCTTCCAAAAATGTTGAGATATACTAGAGTATGATTTATGGGAAGCAATCAAAGAAAATAGAAATTATGGTTCCCTCTTAACTGAAATTAATAATAATTTTATAGCCCTAATACCAAACAAAGTTGAGCATGAGTACCCAGGTAACTTTAGACCAATTGCCTTATGCAATACTATCTATAAAATCCTTTCAAAAGCACTGGCAAATACATTAAAGAAAGTTTTATGTAAATTGATCTTAGAAGAACAAACATGGTTTGTTCCCTAAAAAATCAATTTTTGATGGAATTATAATAATCCAAGAGCTTTTACATTATGCTCAAAATTACAAGGAATCATGTATGTTAATGAAGTTAGACATAAAAAAATCTTATGATAAAGTAGATTGGAGATTTCTATGTAAAGCACTTAAAGCATTTGGATTCTCACATCAATGGATCAATTTAATATTTAGTTGCATCTCAATGCCAAAGTTCTCTCTTCTCATTAATGGTACCCCAAAAGGCTTCTTTAATAATTCAAGAGGTATTAGGAAAGGAGACCCAATTTCCCCTTTCTTATTTATCATCATGGTTGAAGCATTTGGCAAAGCCATCAAAAAAGCTCAAACTGGAGGGAAAGTCAGAGGTATACAAGTTACTGAAGGAGTTCCCAATATCACACATCAACAATTTGTAGATGATACCATACTTCTGGGAGAGAGTACCATGATGGAAGCTCAAAATTTTAAACAAATTATTAAAGCCTACATGGAGGCATCATGACAAAAGGTTAATGCTTCCAAATCTGAGATATTTTTTCTTAGTACCCCCCTGAACTGGAAAGAAACATCAGTAATATAATGGGGGTATAGAATAGGTACATTTTCATGTAAATAACTTGGCATTCAGCTAGAAAATGGCTCCAGAGGAAGTAAAACTTGGGACTCAATTTCAAAAAAGATGGACAAAAAAGGAAAGTTGGAAGGGAGAATAGTTAACCAAAGCAGGTAGAACAACTATGATCAAAGCAGTCTTATCGACAATTCCTACATACTAGACATCTTGTTTGCCTCTACCCAAAGGAGTAAAAAGAAAAATCGACAACAAACTTAAAGATTTTGGAGGTTTAGGTATTAAAAATTGTAGCTGTCATAACAAAGCATTAGGTGCTAAAATCGTATGGAGAATGTATCAAGAACATGAAAGTAAGTGGGCTAAAATCTTATTCCACAAATACCTGAATAAAACAAATTCATCTCTTTATTTCAAACTAGGAATCCGCCGAAAGGATCTAGGGTTTAGAATTTTATGTTGAATTGTAGACCTCTAATAGCTAACAACTTAACATGTGATATAGTTCAAGGACAAGATGCTTTATTTTGGGAGGATTCTTGGGATGGGCATCCTTCCCTTTGTAACATAAATCTACTAGATAACATAAAAATACTCTCTCCAACTTTGGTGGCAGCGAGTTTGTGATTACAAATGTAAATTAAATAACAAATGGAATTGGAAATCTCTTGACGAGACTACATTGTCTAACTATGAAAACCTATTATTTGAACAAACTTTAAAGGAAAGACAGGTCAAGCATAAGGACAGGAAGGATAGGCTAATTTGGGGAGCTTCCAAGGACGATAACAATAATGTTAAAAGAGGACATGAGATGTTATTGAACTCACAACATTGGGATAAGATAGATATTCCCCTAAACCTCTATTGGGAT
This sequence comes from Thuja plicata, assembly GCA_018584345.1. Classification (NCBI taxonomy): domain Eukaryota; kingdom Viridiplantae; phylum Streptophyta; class Pinopsida; order Cupressales; family Cupressaceae; genus Thuja; species Thuja plicata. The sequence goes on from MU223160.1 coordinate 111,118, forward strand.
CCTTCCTCCCTCCCCAAGGAAGTTATTTTCCTTTGGGCTTCTCTCCAAAAGAGAATTCTTACTGTAAATTGGTTTATTAAAATTGGATTTATAGGTTCATCCAGATACCCTCTTTGTGAACATGAATCTAAAACAGTTGATCATTTGATGTTCAAATGCCCATTTTCTTTAAAATGTTGGAATTGGCTATGTAGGAAACTTATGTGGAAAACAACACTACCTGATAATCTTATAGACTTTCTCAAAATCTAGTCAAAGAATGGAGGAACCACGGTTTATAGAAATCTATGGAAGATATCACCATTCATTTTATTATGGGAGTTATGGAAGGAGAGAAACATAAGAATATTTTGTAATGAAAGTATGGATATTAAAGATTTTCTCAACAAATTGGAAGCCTATATCATTGAAGTAGTTAATAACAATCTCAGGAATGCATACAAAGAAGAAGGATCTTTCTCTGCCTGGGACGCGAAAATGCGCAAAAAATGGTTTAATATAATAAATCCACCTATGATTTATTCAAAGACAAATAACAAAGCGAAGATAGGCTGCAAATGGTCGCCCCCCTTTGGGATGGGCAAAAATCAATTTTGATGGTGCCTGATAAGGTAATCTAGGCCCAGTTGGTCTAGGTTGTATAATTCATTCTGATAGGGGTATTCAAATAGCTGAAATGGATAAGCCTTTAGGGGTATTGTTGAATAACTTAGTAGAATTAGAGGCCTTGATCGAAGGGTTAAATCTTAGTATAGATATATGAATTCGAAGACTAGTAGTAGTTGAAGGAGATTATTAGATAATCCTTAATGCTCTTAGGAAAAGAAAGACCCTGAACTGGAAACTTAATTCCAAACTAGGATATGATTTAATAGCACTAGATAAATTTGAATAAATAAACATTAATTATATATACCATGAAGGTAACAAAAAGACAGAATTTCTAGCTAATAAAGGTGCAGATGGAAAGCATATTTTAATAAGATAAAATGACATTCCTAAGAATATTAGAATAAGTCAGGACCTGCATCCTTTAAAATCTATCTTACTAAAACTACATTTGAAATTAGGCACTAGGTGATATTAAAAAACTTGTCAAATATCCCCACACAAGTTGCAGGACGATACTCAATGCAACTTATATAAAAGCATAAGAGATCACATGCTGACTATGGGACAAATGAATAATCTTCCTTACAACCGTAGGTGATTGGCATGCTACAAGATATGCATCTTAAACCTCATCAATACTAATTATGTTAGAGAGCTTTAAATGATCTTAGTGACATAAGTAAAATTTTGGGCATGATAGATATTTTATAACTTAAACATGTTATCTTTGCAAGTCATGATGGAAAGGAGGAAATTCCTGATCTTAAAATCATAATCTTTTGTGCAACATCACTTAAGGCATCTTTCCTGCCCTAGAAAGATGGGTTGATGTGCTAGCTCAACCACTTCCTCTATAAAATCAACACATCCTCTCTGACATAGTTACGGTGTAGGAAATTCATGATGGAAAGGAGGAAATTCCTGATCTTAAAATCATAATCTTTTGTTCAACATCACTTAAGGCATCTTTCCTGCCCTAGAAAGATGGGTTGATGTGCTAGCTCAACCACCTCCTCTATAAAATAAACACATCCTCTATGACACAAGCTATGGATACAACAATTAGAATGAAGGTTGAGAAGCAAAAATGACATTTTGGGGGGGCAATAATAGTGCAACTATTGAGCAAGATGATGCTTATGAATCATGGTATAAGAATTAGGGTAGTTTTGAGGATAGTTGGGAGGGATTTTTCTCGGCTTTTGGATAGGTTGAAGCCCAATACAAACATTATTGCACTGTTTGTGGCAACAATTCTTCACGTAGACAGAGATAAGAATACTATCTATGACTTGTTTCGTAATCTCTTAGAAAAATTCTTGCTTGCTGAACTGGATGTAGTGTTGGACAATGTAGATAATAATCTATGTATCCCAAAGAGTAGTGAGTATGGAATCATCAACTACCTAGTTAGGGTCTTCCCCATTGTGACAATTGAAGATTTTTTGAGTTTTACTGAGATATTTTCAACTATTCGGCGAAACTGGTGGTTCTTGTTGAGTATCACACATACCTCTGGTAAAGCGGAATGGAGAGGAATTTAGTGGTTCCTTGAAGAAGATAAAGTCTCAATGGAGGATAGTGACTAGTCTAATGGAGAAGAGGTTTCCTCTTCAGATTAGGAAATGGCCTATAATAGTATGGATAGATTTATGGTAGTAGACAGAAATTTATAATATAAATAATCTAAAGTCTGTTAATTTTTGGAACTAAGATTCGATAAGACTTATTTTTTTTTGCTATGATCAGTAATTTTAAGAGGGAAACTCTATATATCGTTAAGAAGGATGAAGAAGTAATATAAATAGATAAATATATTAATATTAAATCTCTGGTGCAATGTATTAGTTACTCTCCTGCAGAATATGTTTTTAGAGTATCAGTCATTGAGTAGCTTATTCTCTTAGCATTTCTTATATACGTCCTTCAGTGAGATCCTCTCCTGAGATGGGTTATGTTTCTTGTTTTATCTTTTCTAGACTCTTATTTTTACCTTTTTCTTTTCCCTTCGAGCCTTGTCTCTTTTCTCTTTCTCCTCCCACAACCTCCTTTGTTTTATTTTCCTTAAGTTGGGTCAGTTTCTTTGGTAAGTCCCTTTGATGGGTCTACTATTTTTTGTTCCTTCTTTGGTCCTCTTTTGGTGTTTGGTTGCGCCCTTAGGCCCTCTTTTTCTAACTTCGTCCATTTCCTCATCTAAGGATAGATTATCTTGCTCTCTTCGACTTCTTTCCTGCTTAATTTTTCCTATTTTATTTTGGTATCCTTGTTTTAGTTCTTAAGCTTATTTGGTGGTTTGAGTATTGTTTTAAAAAGAGGTAATGATTATTGTGCATTCTTACCTATTTACCCTAGATGGCTCTATCTCTGTTATATATTAAAATAAATCTTCAACTAGCTTTATTTAATAAAGATAGGAAGACATACAGTATAGGCTATTTCGAATAATCTACAATTAATAGGTACAAATCTCAAACAACAATGACATAGGAATTACAAATCATGGGTAACAAAACTAGTAAATTATGTGGACAATTAAATTTTGTTTAATTTTCTAATTTATTAAATGATTTGGATCTTAATCATGATAGAGTCTTCGTAATACAGTGGTTTATGTCATCACTTGGTCAGTATATTGTCTTAGTTGGATCTATCCTTGACTGTTCGAATCGATAATGAGTAAGGATCTTTTTTCAATTTGTAAAAGAGTTTAAGGTATAGTTCGAATTATACAGGTCAATGCAATGATTCTATAAGTTTTCCTTGTAAGAAATAAATTCAATCTATGCTGCCAAAGGGGTTATTAAAAGTAATTCTAATATGTTAATTTCTATTTTATAAATGAGACTATAAATTGACTACCTATCACCATCAAATTTCATTTTTTAAAATCTTCATCTATTACCCTTTATAATCAACACTAACAATGATCTTAGCCAAGGTACATATGCAAGATTGAGGCAAGCAATAAGTGAATTAGAAAAGCACTGAATTGTCAATAAAAAACCAAAGGAAAACATTCAGAAGTGACTTGAAATGAATTACAAAGAGCTGACCAGTCTAAGAATAACTGCTTTGGAAGTTTCTTAGAGACTGACAAGGCAAAAAATGAAGTCTCCATAGATGAAGGATCAACATGAAAGAGGAAAATAAAATTACAAAGATCCTCAAGAACCAACTAAGAATCCAGATAGATGATATCAACCTAATTAATTCCCTTACATAAGAATGTAATCAAGGAATAGATCTTAGATATTCACGATATAAACAAGGGAATGCCCTTGATAATTAGTAATAAGGGGAATGCCCCTTAAATTCAAATGTATTAGTATAAGGACTTTGGTCCTGGGCAATACCGGAGGTTTTTCTTGCCTCCATTCTTTTCCTTCGGTGCCCGCACTAAATGGAGGGTAGATTGTAGTTATTTTAATATTAATAAAAACCAAGGCTTACGTAGTTTCCCAAGCAAAAAAAAAATATCAACCGCCAATAATTAAATATTAAATTTCATTTCAAAAATTAAATTATGTCACCTTTTAATTAATTTTCAAATAAAAATTTGAATATTTTTAATGCTTCCCAACCTGCCAACTACTAGTACCATTGCCCAGGGGCACTATCACTATGACACCAACACCAATGGAATGCTAGTGGCTCTGTTGGGGGGTCATATATAAGTTTCCCATATAGCCAAAATTGGAATTTGTTTCAAATAAATGTAACATTCACCCAAGTTGTTAGATTTTCAACTTATACTCATTGGAAAGTTGGTTCGAAGCACTATGTAGTGGTACAAGTTTGATTCTCTGATAATTTTTCCATTTCAACTATTTTTGGGGGCTTCGAAGGTAGATGTTCTTTTTTCACAACTTTGAGCATAAATTTTGTATACAATATTCTTTTTTTAAAATTTCAAATAGGCATTAGAGAGCATGCTTAGTCTACTACACATAATGGTGCTATTATTTGTCTATATTGATAAATATAGAGAGTTGTGTTCTTGTTTGAACACTTGTAGGTGCATGAGATTTACGATGTGATTGTGTCAGCATCTAGATGATTCAAGAGAATACAATTTGAGAGAATACATGCTTTCATGTGTTATTCATGATGGTACATTTGTTTTTTAGATTTCGTGCTTTCTATTATAGGTTTATATGTGTTTCTCAAAAATGAAATTTGATGGTGATAGGTAGTCAAGTTGTCTTTATTTTGAGGATATAACGACAATATCAACTCAAAAAAGGCATGAGAAAGTCACATGACCTACTACTTTGGGAATTTGGTTAGGCATTTTGGCAAGTTGGAGCAAGAATATAGGAGACAAAGAGTAGATATAGTATAGTTTTGGGAGTTTTTCACTTAGCTCCAACAACATCCAAGCTTCTAGGAGGTAGTTGACATCTTTAAGGACCATTTCCAAACATCTACCATATATCTATGGACAACAAGGAAAGGTATTTGTCTTTCTTTTCTCCACACATGTTCCTAAGATGTAGTAGGCTATTGTACACCATAAAGCTCATCCTTAGGCTCTTTTCTATGAAGTTCTTTCATTTTCTATAAAGATTGACCTAAAACAAGGTTCTTTCAACTTATTATGTATTTCAACTCATTGTAACTCAATTTCATGCTAAGAGACAAATATTACAAACTTGTACAAATCTATCAAGTATTGACTTTTTTTTATCAAAAAATCAAGTTAATACCTTCTCTGAATTGTTTCATTGTGCAAGTTTTTTCTAGATGATTGATATAATATTTTGATGATATTTTCTCCCTATTTTTTTTCTCATTCTCATTGCCTTTATTCAAAAAGATGCTTATTTTTTGGGTTATAACTTGTGTTGAACAACTACGAATAGATATTAGGTCATGCCAACTTTTCCAACTCAATATTTTCTTTATTACTTTCAACCTAGTTATGAATCAATTTTGCAAAGTATCACTCCAGTTACCATTTTTAGCCAAAATGAACCTACATAAGCAAGTAGAACTAGGTCTGCAGGTAAAAAAATTATAAACTCATGAAAAATGTTAGAAATATACATCAAAATCCTCCTTGAGGAATGAAAAATAAAATACTTAATAATATAGTGAACAAAGATTGTCTTGACAATGTTTGGTTTGATGAGGTACTAATATACACAAGAAGTCCCCCACAAAGAAGAAGTACTCCAAGAGAGAGAGAGAGAGAGAGCATGTATCCCTAAAAATAACAGTCCCTTACAATATCAACAAGTCCATATAGAAAAGAGAGAATATAGTTGTACATTTTTTCATAATGAGTGTTGAAGTAGGTCCCTCTATATAAAATATTGCATATTCCTTAAAAAAAAAGAAATATTGTGGTGCAAGCTTACTAAATTCTCTCTCCATTAGAGGGTAGAAGAAGCATGTAGGTCTCTAGAATTTTTGTAAATGCCACCACACTAGTGTTGAAAAGAGTCACAACAATTCAATATCCTAAACCTAACTACAAAAGTGACCATGCAAAATAATAAAAAAAATGATTGAGAAAAAGAACCAAGATGAAGATAAGATAATAATAACCATGGATTTTTTGTTGAAGGAATCTCAAGTTTTTAAGGAATCTCCCAAATCTACAAACTAGAAAGATCTATCAAATTCTGATTCCAATTGGCTATTTTTAGAAGATAATGAATATATTTATATTACATTGATTCATTAGAACTATCATCAAAAGAAGTATTTAAATTGAAAGAAGTAGGAGAAGATGATGATGAGGTCTCAGTACTTATTTCCAACTACATCTCTCATCCATAATTTACATGCCCACACAAAATGTCGTCTGAGCTCCAAATGCATTTGTCAATGCTGGGATAAAAGAACCCTTAGCTTCAAGATGTTGACTTGAAATAAAGAAGATGAATAATCTAACCCTATGATTGGTTTTATGGATGCCAAAGAATCTAATAAAATCTTTAAAGGAGAAGATGTGTCAAGGGGAGTCTCTATGTCCTTAGGGTGCATTCAAGCTTCTCTTATTTATAAAGCATCTTAATTGTAGCACATGCATGTGCTATAAATTCATTAAGGGATACAAGATAATCCATAACATGATCCTTTGCAAGTTCATTTGAGTTTTCATGTACCTTCCAAGTTTTGGTCCAATTGCCATGAGGGCACTCTATGTGTTAAGTGGCCCTTATAATCTCAATAGTGACATAACAACTAATTAATCCTTCAAGATGATCATTCTTGTCAACCAAAGTATCCTTTTTCCAATAATAACTTAGTTACGAAATAAGTCTATAGAGATGGTGACATAAATGAAGTCATCTTGCCACAAATTATAATTTTTTCTATTCAATACAATATTAAATAGATAAACTTCAATCAATACCTTTGATTATCTCCTCAACTTAGTAACACCAATCAATCCAAAAAATCCCACAATGAAATGCTACTTTAATTTGATAGATACAATAAATCCATCACACTTTCAAAGATTTCAAAGATGTGACGTTTTATCATAATTTGCACAATTCTTAAAAAACAATTAACAAAAAAATTAATAGAAATTTGATAATAGTAATATGAAGCTTAAAAATAACTTTCCAAATGTTCATAGGAAATTTTAAAAAACTGACATTGTAAACAATTATGCCTCTTACAAAAATAATGATGTAAGAGAATCTTAAGCTAGCAATATAAGCCCTTAGGGCTACGCACATGTCATGGCTTAAAAACATAATGCTTACCACCTTTTTAAAACAACCCTTTTCACATCTTGTCATCAGATTAAAAATGGAGAGGGGTCACTAATATGTGAAGGCTAAATATATTTTTATTGAATAGCTTTCTTTATTTTTTGATGAATAGTTCCTTTCCATTAAAAAATTTCAAAGTTACATATTCACAAAAAAGGGGCCGGGGGATAAATAAAATCACCCCGCAGAGTCACTCGGCCAAAGCCAGATACAAAAAACTATTCATAAAAAAAAAACTATAATGCCATTAGGCAGCAAGAGCAGTAGCAGCAGAAGGTGGAGGATCTTTATCATCCGATCCCCACTTCGGAGTGGGATTGACAGTAGGGTCGGG
>MU223160.1:170359-202187 GCA_018584345.1 Thuja plicata
TGTAAATATTTAAAGCCGACCCTTTTGTAATAAAAGTGAAAAATAATTAAATGCTAAGGGTAGTTGGCCTTAATGGCTAGATTTTTGGAACCTTCTCGGGCGGTGGAAAATTGCCTATTTAAGGAAGACCCGTGGTGTTTTCTAGGGTAGTTCTGGGTGGTTATTTGAGGCTTTTTCCTACAGACTATTGTAAGGGATGCCCATGTGGCTTTTGATATTGTAATTCTAAAGTTTGTAATTCCACATTTATGGAGCCAATAAGAAGCCAATTTTCTGTTCTTGCAAATTTCTGTTGTTTCTCTTTGTTTCTGTCGTGTACTTGTGGTATTAAGGGGAGTCCCCTTCATCATGTACTTGCATGGGCATAACTAGGTCAATCTGATGGCCTTCATCACACACCTTTGCACTCCATGACTAGAGAGCTATGAATCAATATTTGAGGCCTCATTTTTGAGCGACCTTGAATGGAATGATTCATAGAAGTGTGACACATTTTCATCACACAAGTTGCAGGTATGGGATTGAGGGAAGAAGATGACCCATATCGTGGGAATATGTATGGAGAGTCTGAGAAGAGTACTGTGTGGAGGCATGGAGCTCCTCCTTCTTACACTCCATTCAAAACCCTCTTTGAAACAACCAGCACCAAGGTGTCTTAGATCAACAATTTTTTTCCTTTTATGGTATTCAAGATTTCATAGTTATGGGCTGACATAAGATGTTTTCAACTTTGTCTCAATTCAAATTGACTTATATGTTAGATCTTTCATGTTTTCTTTTCAGATGTTTTTGATGGTATAAGATGTTTTCAACTTTGCCCCAAATCAAATTAGGATTGGGCTTCAAGAATTGTATTTAATGCGGAAAGCTTCAAACTTATCACTACTCTTTCAATGTCAAGAAATTCAATTTTGTAAAGGAAAGGAAATTTTGGAAAGGAGAGGAGAGTTGCTTTTATAGTTTATAATATTGACTATTTATTTTTGAGTTTATAAATGATTAAAGTAATATGGGTCTATCATGTATTCTTTGTGGAAAGCATCTAATTGTGCTATAAATTAGAAGTACATATCTTACCTTATATGGTATTTGAACTTGTGAGAGCACAAGTTCTCCACTATTAGGCCAACTCAGGAAAAGTATTAGACAGATTGCTTAAGATTTAGCTAGCAATATTTTAGGTGTAATATTGGGAGGTGGAAACATACAAAGAGGAACAGGTTGACAGGTTTCATCTTTACATATTAGAATCGGTGGAAACATAGAGGTATTTCACTATAGAGTGATTGGCATATGAAGACATTCGAGTCAATTATACTAATATTCTAAAAGTTGAATCTCTAATAACTTTGTTTGAGAAGGAATGAATTGAAAAGATAGTAGATTACTTGATCAAAGTCCATAGCAGAAGAATCACAACTACAAGAAATACAGGACAATCAAAAGTAAGACTTGAAAATTTTTGGTTGGTTCTTATGGTGATTATTGCACTGTTTCCAAATTTCAGTCATGTATATTGATAGGTCTCATGAATGTCATAATTTTTTTTTTAAATTATATCATTTCATTTATTTTTATCAAATGTGGAGATTGACAAGGATAGAGGGTACACAAGTCCCATTAACAAGATACACAACTCTTGAATGTAAGTTTACCTTTGATCAATAGGAGGAATGTATTATGGTACAAATGTACTTGAGAGTATGAATAGTACAACAATATAAGCAAAGCAATATTCCTTGAACCACATTGATATTGTGTAATGGGATACAATATGGATTGTGAATACTATATCATGGAGAAAAATATTATTGGCCCTTAAGAAGGTGTTAAAATATACCCAAAGGTATATTCAAATTTAATATAATAGAATAGTGCTTAAAAGATAATGTAGCTATCTATCATAAAAAATTACTGAAATGATAGTCACTCTTGATTATCATGAGCCTTTTGCAGATGATCACAAAAAATTGGTACCTTTTGCCAGAAATTAGCTACACCCAGAATCTAGAAAATGCAGATCTCTCACAAACTTGTTGCTTATGTCAAACATTGATTTTCTCTAATGGGCCCTAAAAAATGGAAAGATAGATTGCACTAAGACATTGTAACTTTGATATCATTTACTGATTTTACAATAAGAAAAGATCAAATGTCATAGTAGTAGCCACAACGCTACTCTTGATACCAAATGATAGGCTCAACAATATTATTTTTCATATATATATATATAATGCAAAAGAATAAGGGGGGAATAGAATTGAAAAAGTAAAGCCAGGTAAGTCCGTTATAAAAATTGAAAAGGGAGATGGTGGAATATGAATAGACACCACTCCACTCACTATTAGTAGACACAAAGAGTCTATCTAAGAAAAAACCTAATAAATCTAATAATAAGGAATAAAAACCTGCACCAATAAGTGACCATGAACATTTTTCTTTTGTTCCATGTTTTTTTTTATATCTTTGTTTATGCATTTATCTTAGATGGATTTGTGTTGATGCAAAGTAATCTAAGCATCCTTGGTAAACTTTCATTCACTCTAGTTAAAAAAATAGTTGTATGTTTATTTTTATTTCTAGTTTCCTATCTATCTTCTTAAACTAAGTTATAATTAGTGTGATCCTTCTTCTTGTTGTTTTATTTATTTTCACTCCTCAAGCTCAGTATCATGGTACTAGGCTCTTATCTTCCCACATGCTTTAATAGAGTGGTTTGCACTGACTTCTGTGAGTCTTGGTCGAGACATGTGATCCATCCGATCCACAAGACTGGATCAATATCAAACCCCGACAACTACAGAACCATCATGATTGGGCATACCTTTGCCAAACTCTATGCCACAACTTTGAACACTATCCTTTCTTCGCAGCTTGACAAGTTGGACTGTAGGGCTAGAGGTCAAGTTGGTTTCCATGTAGATTACCAGACCATGGACCACATCTTGACACTATGGGCGATCATTGAGGAGGTTCGCTATCACTCTGCGAAAGTTTATTACTGCTTCATTGACTTTCGTAAGGTGTTTGATTCTGCCCCTTCGGTGGCCCTTTTTTAGAGACTTAGACACATTGGGATATCTAACATTCTTTTGAATGCTATTATGAGACTTTATGAGCATGTTGAGGGAAGATTTAGGACCCTAGAGGGCTTCTCAAATCTTATTCAGAGCATTATTGGGGTGAAACAGGGATGCCCTCTTTCCCCCACCTTATTTGGAATCTACATTGACGAGCTCGAGGGTTTCATTAGAGACTCATCTCTCCTAGGTGATGGCTTCTATTTACACCAGGTCTTAGTTTCCATTCTTCTTTTTGCTGATGACGTGATTCTCTTAGCCTCCTCACCTGAGAGTCGCCAGAGAATTCTTGATATCTTGGCCTCCTTTTGTGATTTGAGATAGCTCATGGTTAATTTGGGGAAGACATGGGTCATGTTCTTCAACTGCTTGAAGATCTTGCATTTACACTTCTACTTCTAGGGACACGAGATCGAGATTGCCTCTACATACACATACCTCGGGGTTAAGTTTTTCGGTCCTCACTTCAATTTGAGACCTGCTATTCAGCCCAGAATCAACAAAGGGATGGGTTCCCTCGCCTTGATTGAGAGACAGTGCTTTAGACACCACTTTCAGGACACCTCTTCCAAGTTATCCCTCATGGATTCTCTGGTTAGGCTTACTATACTCTATGGCTCTGTTGTTTGGGGACTATCTCTCCTTGATTCAAACTAGGCCTCTATTGAGCATATACAAACTCTCCTCCTTTGGCGTATCATCAGATGTCATCGTACCACCTCCCACAGCATCACCCTGGCTGAGTTCGAGGCTCATCCCTTTAGGTTGGGAGCCATCTTCGACCTGGTTTGGTTTCTTCACCGCCTGAGTTGCTTTGCAGACTCTTCAGATGGCCAGAGTAGATACTCTTACCTCGCCTATTTCTCTTCTGTTGAGCTGGCTAGATTTGACACCTCCTCTAGAGCTCGTTTCTGGTATGCTCAGGCCACTTCCCTTTTGGGTTCTATCAGGATTCATATTGATCGCCTACCCCCCTTTTAGTTTTATTTGGACACTCTGACTCATCTTCTCCCCTCCAGACAGGAGTTGAATGAGCATGTCAAACTTGACATCTACAGGCAGTACATCATCTTGACCTGGACCAACCCTAGTGGGAGTTTATGTCTGAGGATGGCCTTTTATGCTGAGTACTTCTTACAAATCCAGGATGGGATCATCGTTCGACCCATATATTTATCACAGCGTTGGTACCATACTCTCTGGATCGCGCTGGGATCTTTCAGAGTCGGCTCTCACCGCCTGCAAGCACATACTAGTCATCACATTGATAGAAAGGATCGTATTTGCAGTTTATGCACATTGTATGAGATTGAGATGGAGGCACATTTCATTTTCCACTACCTTATATACTATGAGATCAGAGGGAGATTCTATTTCTTATTCAGAGACTACAGCTCCTTGACATCCTTCTTTTGCTATCGTGACCAGAGATGTCTGGCACTCTACTTACGGGAGATGGTTCGGCTCCGTGACCATACCCTGCAGCTTCTATTTCCCCAGAAGCTGGTCACCGAGCATCTCATTATGGATTTCTTCTCACCCTCACCCCCAGCTTGGGGTTTGAGGTGACCCTCATGTGCCTCCACCATCGGTCACTCTAGATCTGTGAGACCTCACAGTGCTTCTACTCATCAGCGACAGACCACTAGCAGATCACAACGACGAATTCATACCCTTATTCTTCTGGGTCACTATCCTTCTGTGTTGGATTTATTTCCCCTCGGGAAGGCCCCCTAGTCCTTTCTGTGGTGGTTCTTTGTTCTCCGCTTCTTCTTATTTGGTTCCTTGTTCTTTTAGCTATTCCCCCAACCACTATTTGGTGGTCCACTGGTTTCTTACTTTTTGGCTGTTTGTTTCCTATCCCATAGACCTTTGTTGGTCTTCCATTGGACATTAATAAATGTATCTTATCTTATCTTACTATGTTAATATTTATCTTATGCCTTGTTTATTGCGCTTGTCTAATTGACCTCTCAGAGAGCATTCTTTTTTCTACACTTACAACACTTTTCATTTACACACACACACACACACACACACACACACACACACACACACACACACACACACACCATTTCTCAAATTCTTCATTTAAGGAAAACTATGGAAACAATCTGTCGAACCAATAAATATGTTTTCTCTTTTGAATAATGACGGTTGTATCTTTTTATGATACACATTTTATTTCTAATAAATTTTGACATACTTGTACATGGTGTTACCATGATTATATCTTACTTCATTATAATCATGTCTTTGTTATACAATCACAACTTAAATGATTAAATTTGGTATAATGTCACCTTTCTTTTTCCTACACTTTTCCTCGCAATGACCATAAATATTAGGCACATTCTTTACACATACTTTGCACATGATTATATATCAATATAATATCTACTCCACACATTTGTATTTAATTTTTACATGAGCACATTTTACCCAAAATATTACATGGCTATCTCACAATAATGTCATACACAGTCTAAAACCTATATGTTAATTCTTTCATAATTATATCTTACATAATATTGATCACACTACTCGTTTGACACCCAAAACTTATACTTTCTATACTCACACATGAGAGGAAATTTTGCAATAATTTTTGTCCCTAACCATATGTGATTTCATGTTTATATTATTTCATCCACACATTACGATCAACATATTATCAGATGTGGCTTTTTTGTTACTTTTCTATCCTCAAATTGACTCCACCACGAGGGATGTGTGTCTGTGTATACATACATACATACATGTACACACACACACACACATTCCTATTTGAATGTATCATGGGGCCAACTACATCACATCCTCTGTGTGTGTGTGTGTGTGTGTGTGTTCTTATTTGAATGCATCATGGGACCAACAACATCACATCCTCTTGATTGCCCCATACAACACGATTCATTTTTTATCAAAACTTTACATGGATTCATGGGGATAACTAAATCACTTTCCCACAATTCCATCCCTATGCAACCTTACCTAGATTTACTAAGGCCAACTTAGTCCTATCTCCATGATTCCATATCAACTCAAATTTAGATGAATACACGGGGGCCAACTCAATGACATCCTTGTGATTCCTTTCTAGCATATGTTTAGATGGATTCATGGGGAATGATTTAGTCACATCCCAATGTTTCCATTTTAACTTAGATTTGCGGGTATGTGCAGGATCATGGTATGCCAAAAAGTGGCGATGTGAAAAAAGAAGTCCTGATTGGTAGACTGATTGAAAAATAGCTATAACTTTCAAATGGTATATCATTTTTTAAATTTGAAACACGTGTCACCTTCTATGATTTTCCTACTACAAGAAAAAAACAAAAAAAATCAATTTGATGAAGTTTAGACTAAGTTAAGGTGGTCAGACACGAGATTTTTTATATTATGGAAAAGTTGTAGAAGAAAAATCATAATTAATTATTTACTTGGAAAAAAATTACAAAAAATATACGTCACATCCAGACATTAATCTACTACTTATATCTAGAATCTATTAAAAAAATATTATCATTTGATTGTGTTTAAGGTGGTCAGACATACGCCTACTTCTTATCTTTTTAGTCCTGATTGATAGACTGATTGAAAAATAACTATAACTTTCAAACGGTGTAACATTTTTGAAATCCAAAACATGAGTCACATTCTATGCTTTTCCTACTATAATTTAAAACTAAAAAAAATTCAATTTGATAAATTTTTGACTGCGTTAAGGTGGTCAGACACGAGATTTTTTATATTCTGAAAAATTTGTAGTAGAAAAATCATAATTAATTATTTACTTGAAAAAAAATTACAAAAAAATATGCGTCACATCCGAACATGAGTCTACTACTTATATCTAGAATATTGTAAAAAAATATTATCATTTGATTGTGTTTAAGGTGGTCAGACATACACCTTCTTCTTATCTTTTTCCTGAAATTTTTATATAACTCCATTCAAATTTGAAATTTCACCCTATAGAAGATTTTTTTTTAAAGAAGGGATAGTAGCTTAGAAACTAGATTCAATTTTCTACAGACTCTCTTCTTACACATTTTTGATATAAGATTGATAATTTGTCCAAATTTTTATGTCAACTTTCCTAACCCTGATTTTCTGAATTTTCATTGCCACTTAAGGCCTAGTTTGGCATACCATGATCCTGCACATACCCTTGCATGGCTTCATATGGTCTACTTTGTCACATCCTCATGATTTTATTTTAACATAATTTTCTACATGAATTCGTCTATGCATTTTTATGGGGGGCAACATAGTGATATCTTGATGATCACCTTATATCAATATTTCATTTACACAACACTAGTAAATCTATTTTACACTTTTGTTATTACATACTTCGGAAAATTTCAAATTCTCATGACTATTTAATATGGTTTTCTAGGTTCTACTTAAATAATTTTTATGTGCATGTTTGGAGTTGTTAATCTACCAAAACCTAAATAAATCATTAGGCATCATCCTCGTCATGAATCCTAAATTTATCTATACCAATGTCATCTAGTTTATATAATGTTTATAAATATAAGGTTGCACTCCTCAAAATGTCTCTTTATGGATAGCCAAAACCTAGTATTGAACCTATCCCCCAACCCTTCTATCCATCATCATAGAAATAAGTGGTATTTTCCCTTCATTTTCCCCTTTTTAGGCTAGCTCACACTAACGATTCTATCCCTTGGACTAGACTACACATGTTACCCATTTCTACCAATTCAAAATTAAACTTTCTTTCCTTTTTGAGATAGCCCTTTCAAAAATACGATGCTTGCCTATCAACTTGTATACCACATTTTTTTTGAAATGGGACACCTAGAAATTATATGTAATAAAAACTCTAAATAAGAATTTAAATTAAAGATACTTGATTCATATTACTACAAAGCATCGTAAGACTTACATAAACACTACATAATCAAATAAAACATTTCCATCACCATGTAGCTACTTTCATATTTCTTTAGCATGTCTCCAATTTGTTTCCACTTTAGAAATGAAGCTTTTCTATCATTAAGGAAGTTAATAGGCTTCCCTTTCCCTTTATCTATAGCAAGACCTAAAGTTGCCTCTAATTACCCACCAAGATTTCATACAGAGAAAAGACATTGAAATTGGTTCTATAGATTCATAAGAGAAGATGACTTGTCCACTTCACCAAGACATCTCAACAGACTAGGCCATTGGTATGAATCTATTAAGGGCAACAAAAAGATTATCATCAATATGTCTTTTCTGTTCGATCATCAATTCATCATTGTATTTATACTTTGGTCCATAAGTCAAATGATGATTTAATCAATTGAAAGAAAAAATAGTCACAAATCAAATCTAGTGGATAGACATCAAATCAGCATGCACATTGACTATGACTGAAAACGAAGGATTCATATAATAATGACTTGAAAACAAAGGATTCATATTATAATGGAGGAACCACCCAAAAGTTTATAATTGACCAGAAAGATGTAGAGCCCCCAAAAGCAGTTATCCTCTCACCAAAAATAAATAATTTTGTAGTGGGTCAAACATGGAACTCCAAATCACTGTATCTAGAAAGATAAGATTAAGGCGGTGGTTATCTGACTGGGGTTGACACACCAACAGCCTTTCATCTTTCGTTTTAATGCCTTTGAGTGCCCAATAAAACATAACAGCAAGCTCTGCTATAGATATTACTACACTTGCTCATTAATAGGGCTGTTTAGAAAGTTGATAATTAGTTTGGTAAGTTCCCAATAAAACAAATTACCAAGCTCTGCAATAGATTTTATTGCACTTGCTATTAATTGAGAGATTTTATTGCACTTGCTATTAATTGAGCTTCCTTTAGATTTTCTGTGGAATCCAATGTCTTCTGTAGAAATCTTGGGAGAGAAAGTTGCAGGTATGGGATTGAGGGAAGAGGATGACCCATATCGTGGGAATATGCATGGAGAGTCTGAGAAGAATACAGTGTGGAGGCATGGAGCTCCTCCTTCTTACACTCCAGTCAATACCCTCTTTGAAACAACCAGAACCAAGGTGTCTTAGATCAACAATTTTTTTCCTTTTATGGTATTCAAGATTTCATAGTTATGGGATGGTATTAAATATTATCAACTTTGTCCCAATTCAAATCAGCTTATATGTTAGATCAACAAAAAAAATTCCTTTAATGGTATTCAAGATTTCATAGTTATGGGCTGACATAAGATGTTTTCAACTTTGTCTCAATTCAAATTGACTTATATGTTAGATCTTTCATGTTTTCTTTTCAGATGTTTTTGATGGTATAAGATGTTTTCAACTTTGTCCCAAATCAAATTAACTTATATGCTAAATTTATCAAAGTGTCCCTTTCAGATGTTTTTGATCTCTTGCTGAAAAGTTTATTGTGCTCTGTTTATACCCTCTTGGGCTCTGATAAGGGGATTGGTAACATTTACCACCATAAGAATTGAAACCAACTGATGTTTAAGAAGAGGAAATTCAAAGTTCTTTTGCTAATACTGAAAAGGCTGGTTAATAGATGTTTTGTGATTGTGTTTATTAATGGTTTGATGATTTGTGCAGGTATGGCCAAAAGGTTCCCTGGAAGAAACTGTACAGAACCTGGTGAAAACATGGGAGATGGAGCTTTCACATAAAACCCAACTTCAGGACTTCAATACAATTGATCCCCACAAGTTCTCACTCAGTGTAAATGGTAATATCCTTGAATATTGTCTCACAAAAGTATTGTCACATATAAATCCATAGAATTCTGGTGTTTAGTAGTGATTATGGTGAGATGATGTTATTTGGGTCTGTTTTTCAGGCAGGCCTGCTCTGTCAGGAGAGGAGACGCTAGAAATGGGAAGCTACAATGCCTTAATGCAAACTTCTTTACCAGAGGAGCTTCAGTACTACAAGACATCCAAGGAAACATTTGAGTCCTCTCATGAAATATTTAGAACTGCATTTCCAGGAGGTTTTGCATGGGAAGTTTTGGAAGTTTACACAGGCCCTCCTGTTGTGAACTTCAAATTCAGGCATTGGGGTGTCATGGAGGGCCCCTTCAAAGGTCATGCACCCACTGGACAAACTGTCCAATTCACTGGAATAGCCATTGCTAAGGTTACTCTCATCTGATCAATTCACATATATTTACAAAATTGGTTTTTTTAGATTGGTTTTGTTCAGATTAGTTTTTATGGGGAGTATTGATGTGTGAGATTGTGGTTATTACAGGTGAATGAGAAGCTGAGAATGGAGGAGGTGGAAGTCTATTATGACCCTGCAGAACTTTGTGGAGGACTGCTTAGAGGGCACTTTGACCAAAATTATGGGGAGTATAAGACTGGGATAGAAGGCTGCCCCTTCTTTGCTTAACTTATTACTATTTTAAGGGCAAAATAAATGGTTTTGTCAGATACCAGAGACCCACCTCTGGTATGCAATCTTGTTGTCCTGGAATCTATATTTTCAGGTGCTTTTTTACTATTCAGTTGACCTTTGGCTGGTTAGCAATGGCATGGCCAGATATGGCAGTGCTCAGTGTCTATGCACTATATACATACAATGCATCATCTGATCAGGCAGTTTTCTTTTATTTATTTATTAAATTGTAAATCGTAAGACCATATTCTATATCCTCGATTGACGTCTCCTAGGTCCAATGTTTTTGTGTCAAGTCATAATTTGAAAAATAAATAGAACTGTTTCGGTTTTAATTAATCACAGTTCTTCAATTTCTTTTTTAGCATAAAAGATTTCTCTATTTTGGTTTGGTAATGTTCTAGTGAGTTGCAGCACCTGGAGGTACTCTTAATTATGGTAGGGGCTAATTTTCATGTAAAATGTATCTAAGATTTTAAAAAAAGAGTCAAAATTTCTTTTTTTTAGATTCGTGAAAATCTACTGTTTTTTTTTCAATTTTTTTTGTGGATTTCTACCACAAAATATACAGAAGAACAAATGTTACAAATTTCATGAAAATCTGTTATGTTTTCCGTTTTGTGAAATTTGATCAACAATACATTTTACATGGAAGATAACTGCGTCCCTTAACTATTGATTATTTATAAACAACAAAACCAACAATGAATACCATTGATTTGCAGCATATAATGGATAACATGTTAATTTATTACCCTTCCAATAGATTGGTTATCATGTAGATCAATGCCAATCTCATTTGAAATGAAAGATGCTATCTAAGTGTACCATTTTCACATGCTTTCTTGATTGAAAGATGCTATCTAAGTGTGTACCATTTTCATATGTTTTCTTGATCAAGAGTGCTCTTGATACTGAAAACTTAATTGAAAAAATTTATATTAGAATTCAATGATATTAGACTCGTCTTATTATATGTTTATTGTGCTGTTCCATTTTTAAGAGGAGAGGCTTCCTACAGTAGGCAACAAAATTATTGGTTTGTGAAAAAATTTGATATTTATTTCCATATTACCAATTGAGATGACACAATAATACACAGGTGGCTGGCGATACTTAAACAGTTTTATTTATACAAGCAAGCGGTGACCGTTTTCCTTTTGCAATAGCCAATTGGTTATTAAAAGATCCCTAAACAAATCATTAAGAGCTGAATCATTTCTAACTTGTGGCCTGAAAACAAATTTGTGTGCAATCTTGAAGTAAGTTAGTTTTTTTCTATTTTATGTTTTTAATCTGTTTTTAGCTTTCAATTTATTTTCGGCTGCTTTGATTCAGAAGTATCAGAAGTAGAGAATCCCAATAATTGCAACAAGATGAGTATAAGGTCTTTTGAGAAGGAAGCTATAAAAATGACACCTTTGGATCAGGAATCTGTGAGCACACTATCTTACTCATATTCTGAAGTCATTTACTCATATTCTGGAAATCTGAAGTCATTTGCCATGTAGAGCTTACAGAAATTCAAGTTACATTATCCACAAGCAGAACACAAATTTCAGCGCGGCGCAGAAGAAGTGCGAGTGTATATGGAAACGGTCCCCACTTTCTGGGCACTCGAATGTAACCGGCAATGTTTTTTCACGGCGTAAGACAATGATGATAACCCGGCTGGAAGTCCCTCCAGAATAAGCCTATTGGATTCATTATAATATACATTGTATTCTAATTTTTAATTAATTATTAATTATAATATACAATATATTTTGGGTGGTTTATAGTCAAAGAAAGAAAACTGACATAATTTGTCTATACATATTATGTCATATATATAAATTGTATAGACAAACTATGCTATTTTTTTTTTCTTTGAGAGAAATGTCTATACACAGCGAAATTGTATCACTTATTGTGATTATTAATTAATTAAATATTAAAATACAATATGTATTTTAATTTTTAATTAATTGATAATTACCATTTTGGGTGATGTATAGACAATGGTTTTTGGGCATATGTCTATAATTTTTAATTAATTAATAATTACCATTTTGAGTGTTGCATTGACAATAGTTTTTGGGCAACATTTATCTAGCACCCTAAATGTACCATTTAATACATATGATTTTACACTTATTTATCCTGCTATTTTTCCTTTCCTGGAGTCAAATATGTATAGAAAAATTATGCTTAATGCTTACTATTTTAGTGTTGGTGGGGGCATTTGGTTCTGGTGTCCCACAAAGTTTGAGTAATATAAAATACAAGTTAGCAAATGACAGGTATTGTGTTTGTATTGCACAAGACTGTAAACATCTTCCACGTGAAAATATGTGATTGCCACAAAGCTAATATATGTGGTCTTTGAGTTGTTGAGACTGGTAGTGGGATCTAATTTGAAGTGAACTAAGGTGATTGATTGCGTCGCATAAGGCAATAATGACATGAAAAAGGATGTCACTGCATAGCTTGTTTTTAAAATATCACATGGGGACACTTGCATAGCTTGTTTTTAAGCGGAAAATAGACTTAAGCAGCCGCATGGGGACATGGGGTAAGGTGATTGATTGGTCGCATAAGGCAATAATGACATGAAAAAGGATGGCATATCAGTTAGAAAAATTGAAACTATTAGTTGACATTTTTAAGCTTTTGAATTAAAAGAGAACAACATCGGCTTGCCAAAAGAAGAGGTTCGAATGATGTCCAGATACATTATTGCATTCCAAAAGTGAGAAACTATTGATTATTGTCTCACTCTACATTCCAAAACGTTAAAATTGGGGAGAAAAGAAACTATGTATTGGCATGACTCAATAGGTAGAGAAATTGATGATTTTATAACTTACATGCCTAGACAATGATCACTATTGAAGTTGGGGATGTATATAACCACTAATATGAGTTAGAAGGAATTATGAAATATTTTATTTGTTGTCTATCTTTACTTTTAATATATTTCTCTAGTATTTTTCCTTAATCTATCATCCTATTTGTTTTCATTTTTTCTTATAATTAAATAATTATTTTAATTATTTAATTGTTTAATTAAATCTTCTATAATTAAATAAATTCATTAATTTATCTAATTAAAACCTCTCTTATAAATAAATAAAATACTTATTTTATTTATTTATCTCAATCTTCTATAATTAAATAAGTTTTTTTAATTTATTTAATTATTCACTTTTTTCAAAGAACACAATCCTTCCTAAAATAAATAAAATCTTTATTCTATTTATTATTGTCTCTCATTCACATTATTAAAAAAATATATTATTATTTAATGTTAATTAAGTCTTCAATTTCATCCACTTCTCAAATAGAAGAAGTATGTTTTATCTAGTTTTAAAGAAGCTTTATTGAATCTCATCCATCGAAATTAAATTCTCTGCCTTTGATCTCAACCGTCCATTGATGGGTTTTTATAGGCAAATCTATAAAATGAAGGCGATTTTGCATTGTTTTCTAACCACTATTATTGAATCTTTGTGCTATCATTATCAAGGAACAAATCTGAGAGCCCATACCACAAAGAAGAGAGAAACAAGAAACGAATTTGGGTGATATGTGCATTGATTTATTTAATTACTTTATGAATGATGCATTTATTATGATTTTTGTCTTTCTTTCTTGAAGGAGTAGAATCTATATTGCTTCGAGTAGGATCTTTTGTGGTTAGATCCTCTAATTTCTTTTATAGTTACTTTGAATCCTATGATTTTCTACCTCCTACAACTCTATTCTAATGAACTTGCATAGTTTATTTATACTCCATTCGTTATATTGCAAAATTTGTTTGAATAATTTAGAAAGATACATATAGATTATTTGAATTACATTATATTTTTAATTATTTAAATATCATATCAATTAGTATGAATAATTTGACTTGCATTATATTTTTCATTACTTTTATCATATGAACTTGTATGAATAACACTTTCTAGCTTCTTCCGTGTCTCACAAATATAGTGCAAAGATTAAATATAATATTTTCAAAGCTCATTACCATGCATAAGATAGTGGGTTGGAGTGTAAAGTATCCAATTCATGTTGCTAATCAACAAAGCATTCTTAACAACCCCAAATTTAATATTCAATTTATTTTCTCTTTTCTCTTTTACTATCCTACTAGCACTTGACAGGAACTACGCTGCAATGCAGCTCTTGTTATTTTAAAAAAGAAATGTATTTAAAAAAGATAGTTAAAATTAGTTACCAATTAGTTATAAGGTAGTTACTCTCTAAATCATATAAATACGAGGCAATTGGTAATGTAAAGGGGGACTCTTACAAAGGTAAAACTCTTGGAGAAATGTTTAGAGATATTATTAAGATCACTAAAAACTCCAAATAACCTCATCATATGAGGGAGCTACCCCTCTCAAATGTAGAGGAAGATTGTGTCTTTATTGCAATCTCTCCAAACTATTGGGACATTTGTCACTACTCTTTAGGTGAACATGGCCAATTTTGGAGATGAAATCACAGTGACAAATTTGTTAACCAACACTTTCACAATGTTACTTTTAAGTATTGTTTCAAGGAGAAGAATAAGTTAGTGGGAAAGCTATTGAATTTTGGTATTGAGTTACTTCCATTTACACAAAGGCGAGTTATGATGCTAAAAAGTCAACTATATAATATGTCATCTTTCAACAAAAATCATGCTTGTCCATAGCCACCCAAAAAATGTTATCATACTAATTTTGATAGCCTTAGGTTATATGTTAAAGTGTAAATAATATAGAGTAATGTGAAGATTATTATGCTTATATGAGATGACATAACAACATATATTGATCCCAATTACTATGATACATGTAACCATTCTATTTGTTATTGAATAATTTCATAAGATCTAAGAGGTAAAAATGAAGCACAACATCAAAATGAGCCCAAAGTCGACGATTGAATAATGCATAGAAGAGGAGTACAAATAGGTGACAATGCCTCCTCAAAATGAGGGATGGAATCCTCAAACATGAGTGGTGGCAAATAACAACCCAAGAGACTAGGATGATGCATTGAAATGAAATCAACACATCTCTAGTAGACTCCTAAAACATGACGACTTGTGTAGAAAAGTGTCAAACATTTACGGACGACTAAGTGGGCTTAATAATCCTAAGTGCAATTAAATAAGTAAATACACTAAAACCCCCCTTAAGCATAACTTAGGTGGAAATGAAAGATATTAGTCCCGATAAGAAGGCTTGATAAGGTACTCATTTACAATGCAAATAACTCAGAAGCAAGGAAAACCCAGTGGGAACAAAACCTCCCTCCAAAAAGAGATAAGATGTAATGGTATGTACAAGTGAAGAAGAAGAGTGATAAATGGAGGACTTATGATAACCCCCAAGGACTAATTCTACCCCAAAGTACAATATGTTCTCCCCATAGGAGAGAAAGTAGATAAGATCAAATGACCCCCACCAAGAAGATATGAAGTGATAAAATCCATGTAGTACTGGTAGATGCTCGACATTGGATGCTAAAGAAGAGCCATGAACGTTGAACAACATTCCTGCACTTGGGAAGAAACAACACCATAAATGCGTGCAAGGTTACTTCCCATTCCATATAGGAATATGTAGGAAGCAAGATGAATGTCTCTGAATGTTGCACATAATCCAAAGATTGAAATGATGCCACTGGTGTTTTCAAACGATGTTCAAAGGTATCCAAGCCAATGCTAATGTTTGACAGAACATGTACCATGAAATATTTTGGAACACAGACCATGAATCTATAGCACGATGTCTGGACCGATGTGAATCTGGTACTGCTACAAATGAAGATAATTGAGTTATTTATCACAACTCATGAATGTTTTCACAATCTGTCACAATAGGAGCTGATGTAGGTGAGCTAAGAGCAATGTCCAAAGATGGCAATGTTGATGAAACTTCATGAAAGTTAACATCAAAATACAAGACTAATGTCTTCAATGTTTTCATCCAAATTTGCAAGATGGGATTCTTCAAACAAAGATGCTATGTTTGATAGAGATGCATCCGAATGTGGTGGATTTGGTATGACTGTAGAAAATACCCGATGCAAAGAATATATGGAACTCATGAATGAGTGAACAATGGGTTCAGATGTAGCAACAAGTGATGTTGCCCCACTAGATGGCCAAGTGAGATTGGATGGTGTTTTTGTATGAGTTGGAGAATCAAGTAAGATAATGCCATGATTAAGAAGAATTTGTTGTATTTTCCCAATTTGATGAAACCAACATTCTTCTATTGTATGCCTATACTTTCCACAATATCCACATTTGATTATCCATTTATTAGGAGGATTCTGCAGAATATTCAAATGAAAAGGATTATTTGTGAGAGACATGATCTTGAACCAACAAAATAAAAAATAGAAACACACCAAGATTTCCTCCTTGGTTATTTCGGCTGATTTGATGATGGTAGGATTTCGGCTGATTTGACACCGCAATACATAGGCCTCCTTTCCCATGATCGTTTGCACTATGTACTAGTTTGTGCAAGAGAAAGACTAGTGTTTGAGATTTTTGAAGGGCTATGTCATTGTTCCCCCACAATGTTGTGAATAGCTCTATAGCCACAAGAGGCTTGCCACGATTCACACCCCAGAGACGTCGACTGCCGTAGGTTTATACCTGTCATGCCTGCACCAGCCGCAGGTTCATTTTAAACCAGAGCCAACAATGAGTTGAAAGTTGACTAGTGAATAATGCATAATGCATAGAGGTGAATAATGCATAGAAGAGGAGTACAAATAGGTAAGAATGCTTGTCGAAATGAGGGATGGACTTCTATAAAATATGAATGGTGGCAAACAACAACTCAAGAGACTAAGATGATGTGTTGAAATGAAATTGACACATCTCTAGTAGACTTGACACATCTTTAGTAGACTCTTAAACATGAGTGACTTCTGTAGACATGTGTCAAATGACTATGGATGACTAAGTAGGCTTAATAAGCCTAAGGGTAATTAAATAAATAAATACACTACCAATTATTGTTTAAGTGTATGCTAAGATATGCATGAGGATGTGGAGAACAAGTCACCAAGTTTCAAAACTTAGAATCATATTGTGTATCTCATTTATATTGCATGGTATGTTTCAAATCAAATATGATATGCCAATATTGTTTGTGAAGAAGTGTTGGTAATTGGAGATGGGTTGGTTGGTTCAAAGGCTTCAAGATGGTCATCATTTTTTTATGTCTTTATTTTCATATAATATTACCTTTAGGTCATACATATTTTTAGTAATGCAGAGATATTAGAAGGGGAGTAACTTGGATTTTGTTAAAGTTTGACAGGTTTAGAAAATAGGTCGATAATATTGAGGAAGGATATATATCTACAATTCATCTTGTGGCCAATATGAAAGTTTTTGTATTGGTTTGACTCTTGTAACAACTAATTGAAGTGTAATTATACATGATAGCAATTAAATAATACCAAGTCTTTTCATACTCCACATTCTTTAAAAAATAAAATTCTTCAATTGAAAATAATTTATTAAATGGAATGACAAAATTATAAATTAAGATAACATAATTTTTATATTATATATATAATCATATTTTCTACAAAATATTATATAACTTATACATATATTAGTTTAAAAAAATCAAATATCATATTAGATCTGTTTGGTTTGTTTGAAAAATATGAATTAGAAGGATGGGCTGATTTAAAAACCACAACTATTGTATGGATAATGTCCGAAAATAATTATAATGGAGAAGAGCATCTCGAATAATGAATGGTGTAAAGAAAGTTTAATATATTTAATACAATCAAATTCAGGTGCTATGATTGCTACGGATGTGTGAGGGGAAAGACTAAAGTCATTTAAAGTCTTTTCATAAATAATTGTTCCCCCTTTTGAATCTTGGGTGTTATTATTAATTATTTTTTAAAACATTTTTTTTATACTTGAAAATAATCTCAATTAAGAAAACAAATTTAAAGAGTTGTTTCGGTTTAACATCACATCTCATCTTAGTTCAAATATTTCTACAGGATAAGCATAATAATCATGAAACACATAGTAAGTATTTTTGAGTAATTAGTACGTAGTATAATAAATAATTTATTTTAGGTGATGTGTACAATTAGTTTTCAAATAATTTTGTCTTTATTTGTAATATAAGATAATTAAAATAATTTTAATTTCAAATTTAAGATATTTAAAATAATAACATGTAGTTTTAAGATAAAATATTAATTTTGTATTAAACATCTTAAGCTTTTGAAATATTTTTAAATACTTTGGCCATTAAAAATATGCATATCCATCTTCATAACGTTAATTTAAAAATTTGAGAGAGCTGAATTCAGAAATATACACAATACCAACACTTATTATATGCTTTGAAACATTACCTTTACTTCTACCTTCAAACAATAACTCTAGGTCTACTAGCCCTCCCAACATTGTTTTGGGTTCAAAACTCCCAAACTTCCTAAATTAATTATACTCTTCAAACAACCCACTAATTTATATACCCTGCATATTTAATTAATTCGACCACTATAATATGATATAATCTTTAAACCAACATGCTTAATTTAAATTGGAAAAATCTTGTTAACTATATTAACTATCCTCCATTTTAGGTCTGCAATTAGCCCTATTTTGCAAAGGAATTATTCAAAATGCAACTTGTCACAATAAACCATAATTAAAAATTTGTTTGATGTTATAATCTATTCCTTTTGATTCTGATTATAATATCTCTAAATTAATGATGTTTATCAATGGATTTTGATCAAATTGTTAGAATAACAAGTTAATTCTCTTATTAATTAAATCATTTGATTTAATTATTAAAGTCACTTATTATCTCTAGTTTACTTAAGATAAACTTTAGGCATGTTATAATTAATTCTTTTATTAATTATTCATGCAACCTAAGTTTCTCCACCTTTTGGTATTCGATCTCCTTTATAAGGATTGATCTCTTTGTATTTCATTCATTCCCTCTCTGAATGAATATTTTGTCTTTCAGATCATTCTGAGTTTTGTCTCTAAGATTTTACTTTTATAACAGGTTATTTTGCATGCAATGGATCTTAGTGGTTGAATTCTATGAATTCTAACATGGTATCAAAGCCTTGATGTTGCAACCCGTTCTTGAGTTTTTGAATTTTTTTGGAGCTCTGAGGCTTTCAAGTTTATTCAACGATGTTTGTGTGGATTTAAAGGGAAAAATATTGCAGAGCACTTTGAGCACAAACCTACCTCACACTTGAGCTCAAAAGGCCCAAAAGCCCCTATTTTCATATAAGACACGTCCAATTTGGACACAGTTGAAACCCAGGTCTTCTTTTTTGCATGCACGACCTTGGAATGTTTTTCGAGGCAAAAAATGCCTCAGTTTTCTTGTTGCCTCGATTTCCATGCTGCCTCAAAATTCACGCCACCATTTTTTTTTTGCATGGAAATTTGGGTTTCTTGGTACTCTTCTTATTTTGGAGTAGTCTTTGGTGTTTTTCTCATAACTTGAGAAAATGAAGGCCATTTTTTAAAAACAAGATAGCGTCAGAAAGCTATTTTTGAGATGGAGACTTTGGCAGGGGTTTCATTTTGAGATTTTTCTATTTTACTGGCTGTTTTTCTAGTCAAAGAGAGCCCTTCTTTTCAGCACTTCTAGGCCTCTAGAATGAGCATACAGACTTCATTTATTGGTCACAAACAGGCGTCGGAAATCTCTTGACGAGCTCTCTTTAGATATGATACTTTTTTCTGGAGAAACTATTCAGGTATTTTCCCTTTCATTTTAAAGAATTTACTACATTGTCTCTCCTTATCAATGGAAGATTCAACTTCAGTTGAGCTTCTCACTCCTCACAATTTCCATGTATGGAAATCCCGTATGACTCACCTTCTCTGATCATGAGGCTTATGGTCTTTTTTAGACACTATTTAGACAATCTTGACTCATCCTTTCGAGGTCATGCAACACAGGAATAAGATGGAGAGACCATGGGTGTGCTTTCTCTACATGTTTTAGATATTTTTCTCTTCCATCTTGATGGGTGTGATACCCCTCTTCATATATGGGAGAAGTTTCAGACTCTCTTTGGAATAGTCAGTGAGTTCAGGGCACTTCAGATTGAGGCAAAATTGACAAATTTAGGTCCTGAGACATTTTCTTCTATTCAAAATTTCTTGACAAAATTAAAATCTATCAAATCTATCTTACCGGGGTGTGGGAAGAATAAGATAGATACAGAGTGCATTTAACTGATTCTTTCCAAGCTTCGTGGTCCCTTTTAGATATTTTCTTCTACCTTCCATTCCACCATGGATGTTTTGGGTCCACGATTTACCATGCCTACATTTGATATATTCAATGATTGTTTGACTCGTGAGCAGGCAAAACTATCTCAGCTTGATTCTCTCAAAGGATCACAGAATCATGCATTGGTAGCTCACCCATCTTCAGGGAAGCCAGAGTAGAAACAAATATCTACGACCACAGAGTCTAGGAAGGATTATAATTCTTAGAACTCCTTTCGACCACCTCCTCCTAAGGGGGAGAAATCAAAGATGAAAATACCTCAGTGTGCTTATTGTAAAAATATCAATCATGATGAGTCTCATTGTTATGAGAAGAAGATAGATGGATATGCAAAACAAATTTATGATTTGCAAGCTCTTCTTCAAAAGAGAAACATTGATATTCCTTCTTCTCCTTCTCATAGGTCTTCTTCTTCATCATCATCCTAGCTAGATGGACGGGACAACCAAAAGGGTCATGCATTATGTGTAGCTTTTATTCCACACTCTTCTAGATGGCTACTGGATTTAGGTGCTTCACACCATATGACATCTTCTCAGAATTTATTCTCATATTTTGAGGCTTCTCCTACCCCACACATTTTGGTGGGGAATAACATTGTTATGACTGTATGTGGGAAAGGTTCTATTGACATTGATGATGGTGCATTCCATGATGTACTATGTGTTCCGTCTTTGTCCTCTAACCTTCTCTCTATCTATCAGATTACTCATAGTGGGACATGGAAGATAATTGATTTTATTCCAGATTCAGTACACATTAGAGATATTAAGACAAGCAATGTTATTGTAACAGGTACAGTTGATCATTATTCCCGCTCGTACTCCTTCTCACATTTTGTCCACCATCTCCACTATCAGAGAATAGATCTCCTTTTTCAGAAGAGCCTATAGATGTGAAGTCGGGTCACTTGAACTTATGTGTAGTTCCTGAGATCAGTGTTCTGACTTCTATACCTCCACCTCATTTTGAGTTTACATATTTTCATCAGGATTCCTCTTCATCTTTTCCAGACATTATCATTTCATGCATCGAGCCACCTACTGCAATTGTTGTGGACATATCAGAGGATATTCATCTCCTCTCAGGTGATAGATTCAACAAATCTATTGGACCACCTTCATTGAAGATTCCATTATAGGAGTCTCATGCATTCTCTTTTGAGCATCAGCTAGGCCTTCCAACTTTTTCTCACATTTAGGGGTTTCCTCTTCTTTGTCCAGTGCCTTTGTTTTTTCCGCAGTGGAGCCACATTGGTCTGATCATCAAAATAGAGGTTCTCTCATTCTGGGGGGCTTTGGATTCTTGATCCTCTCTCATGGGCGGTTAGTTGTACTTATGGTTTTGAGAGAGTCTCTTGAGCCATTTCTTTTCTATATTCTTTTTCCATCTTTTTTTGGAGTAGAGTTTTTTCCCA
This sequence comes from Thuja plicata, assembly GCA_018584345.1. Lineage (NCBI taxonomy): Eukaryota > Viridiplantae > Streptophyta > Pinopsida > Cupressales > Cupressaceae > Thuja > Thuja plicata. The sequence continues at coordinate 192,547 of MU223160.1, forward strand.
TGTGGTTTTCTCTATTTTGCCACTTTACAGAGATTTGGTTGTGATTGGGTACCTGATTAGGCCTTGTTGCCAGGTCCCAAATTTCCTATTTTTAGTAGTTTCTTCTAGGTTTTATCTTATCCCTAATTTTATCTTAAGGGGGAGGGGGTGTTAGAGTAATAAGTTAATTCTCTTATTAATTAAATCAATTGATTTTTTTATTAAAGTCACTTATTATCTCTAGTTTACTTAAACTAAACTTTAGGTATGTTATAATTAATTATTTTATTAATTATTCATGCAAACTAGGTTTCTCCACCTTTTGGTGCTCGATCTCTTTTATAAGGATTGATCTCTTTGTATTTCATTCATTCCCTCTTTGAATGAATATTTTGTCTTTCAGATCATTTTGAGTTTTGTCTCTAAGCTTTTCTTTTGTAATAGACTATTTTGTATACATTGGATCTTGGTGGTTGAATTCTATGAATTATAACACAAATCACCTGAAATTCAAATTTATAGCATGACACAAGTGTAGATGGATACCTCACGCAATAAGCCTATTGGAAAACAAGCGTTACTGGTGATATGGGACTAATAAGTTATGTATTAGTATGTAATTATACAATCAAATGTTATATTTATAAATGAGTAATAATAATTTATTTAGTCATTTTCTTTGGGTGATTGATTATTAGTGACTAACTATTTAGTCATTTATTTGGTCCTTTATGTAGTCAGTTTTATTTAGGTGACTAATTATACAGTCATTTATTTAGTAATTTAGTTGGTAGTTTATTTAGTCACTTTTATTTGGTTGACCTTGTGATTTTACCTGGTGACTAAATTATTCACTTATTTAGTCATCTATACTTGTAAATTGCAAAAAAATAGTAGAATATGACCAATTTTAGTCACATGAACATATATTTTAGTGGTGTGACTAAAATGTTTAGTCATGTAGTCACATATTTGCCAAAATGTACTAGTGTTGGTTGCAAAGAGACTATCAAAAGGATATGGTAAGTAAAAAGTTAAAACACCTTTTAAATATCTGGAGATGTTTCCTATGTACAATTCTACTTAGTCTAAGTTTGATAAAAAGTGTTATTATGTTGTTGATGGTGAAGGATTCACAGACGATGAATCTGATGGTGCAAATAAAAATGAAGATGAAATTGTGTTCATAGCTATTAAAGAGGATGAATCTAAATTTGAGAATTCTATGCCTAGTAATTATACTAGTTTTGGTGTTGAAGATGAATCCCTAGCTGCAAAAATTGTAAAGAAAGATGAATGGGTGATAGATAGTGGATTCTCACAGCATATGACTGGTGAAAAGGAGAATATTATAAGTTTTGAGAAGTATGATGGTGGAATGGTAAGATGGGGAGATAATTTTGGTGGCATAATCAGAGGAACAGGATCTATCTCTTTAGATGGTAAGACTAGTACTGAAGATGTGTTTTATGTAGAAGGCTTGAAGCACAATCTTCTCAGTGTTGGTCAGTTGATGGACAAAGGCTACAAACTACATTTCTAGGATGATTGTTACAAGATATTTGATAATTACATAATGGATATTAGATCTAGATCCAAGAGTAAAGGTAATGTATTTCATCTAAAGAATAATGGAGAAAGGTATTTGATTACTCAATTTAGTGAAAGTCAATTTAATGGATCAGATTTCCACAATCTATTTGAATTTAAAGCTTGAATTTCTAGTTTTGATTGTGTATGTTTTTTAGCATCAAATTTTTGGATCACACTCTGTGATCTATCGTCAATATGTAAGAGAAAATAGAATGAAGGATTTGTAAAAATGATGGATCACGGAGTCTGATTTGAAATGTTGATGCTAAAAAACATACATAATCAAAACCAGAAATTCAAGCTTTAAAGTCAATTTAGTTCTTGCAACTTGGTAACTTAGATAAACAAGATGTTGGTATAGTTAAAGTAATGCAAAATTTAATTGAGAATAAAGTTCTAAACATTTCGATAAGATCAAGAAATCAAGAAGAAGGAAAAGTTGATGCAGATATGGAAATAAAGGAAAAAGAGTATGCAAATTATGATGATCTCAAGATTCACAGTTAGAAGAAGTTTGATAATAGTCAATTTGGTGAAGATTTAGAATCAAATGAAGAAAATTCTAAGACAAAGCGTCAGAAGATAATAAAAAAAGAACTGCAGAAGGTCATATTTGTTTGATCTCTGAAATTGAGGCCAGAGATATGTGAAAAGCTTGCATGGATGATTAGTGGGTAATAGATATGGAGAAAGAGCTTAAGATTGCAAATAACCGCAAATAAAATCTCAAGATCAGTTCAAATAAACTTGAGGCATTGCTAATTCATAGAAGGTTAATAGATATGAGACATATCAAATTAGAGGAAGGACAATACTCCAAATCCAATCAGGGAAAGTCTAAATCAGAAAGGAAGAAGAAGAAAACTAAGAAGAAGAACTCCGCAAGGGAGCCTAAAGCTCAAAAGTTTAGAGGTAAGTATTTTATTTGTGATGAAGATTGACATAAAAAAGTTGATTGTAGAAAGAGGAATCTTTGTTCTATTTTTAAAATGCATGATCATGATTCAAGTATATATAGAAGCATGAGAAATAAAATTGATATTGTTAATAGAAGAAAGGTTAGATATTTTGCATGCAAGAAATTTGAATGTTTTTGTGCTATTAATGATGTTTAAGGATGTTCTTGAAGTATTTGCTTGATGAGGTGGCATCCCACATGGATTGGAATAATCAGTTTGGTGGATTTTTTTAGTCAACAATAACATTCTTATTATTTTCTTTTGTTCTTGTCCGACTAGGTTAGTAAATTGTGTTGCGTAAGATCAAGGCATAAAATATGGAAGAGTTATGATCTTGAGGTATTTTTTATGGATCGTGGCTATTATTTGGCGGTGGAAGGACTTAAACTATGATTTTTGGTGTTTGATTTCAAGTTGAAATAAAGGTAGTGGCCGACCTTGTTATTTGTCAAGGTTGATGATATAAATCTTATCTAGGGTTTGATGTGGATGTATGGATCATGGAAGTGAATGTTAGAGTTTTCTGGCAAAGAAAAATCCTTCCTTAGGGTTGTAGCCTAAGGCTTTTTATTTGAGCAGTGAGCTCTAGGAAGTGAGTCTGAATGCATGTGCATTCCCCATTATTGTAATAAGTTTATACTTCTAACAAGGTATTTACTTATTGTGGATAATCAGCCCCATTGTGGTTTTTCCATTTAAAAAGGTTTCCATGATAAAACTCTTTGTGTCAAGCATTGTGGATGTGTTTCTGATTTCTAGATGCTTCTATATTTCATGGTTAATTAACCATATCATACATTAGGAGTTTATGCTTTAATGTTTTGAAGGGTTAGGGTTTTGAAGTTGAAGTTTTAAAATAAATAATTCATCCCCCTCTTATTTGTTCTCTTCCATATTATCAATATTTTTAGGCCATTCTTATGGTCTCCAAAATTGATGATTTTAAAGGCCATAGCATAGCACAACATTGAATAGTAATAGAGTTAGATATCTCATCATATCACTCTCTACTTTTCCTTTCTATTTTAGAAGTTCATGCTCCCTTGGAGAATTATAATATGGACCTGTGATAGATGGGTATTTATACTGATGATGGAATGAAAAAAATTGTGATTAGCATACCACTTTCTTGTCTTCATTTTGGTTGTTGGTAACATTGTATCAATTTTTTTAGTTTTTTTCTTTTTCTCAAGAGTTAGTTATTGGTTTAAAGATGGAAGTTGTGTTAATGGAATGAATCTCTTTTGATTTTCATATTTTGGTTTTTGATCATGTATGCTTAAATAAATTAATTGTTAGTCTTGAGTATTGTTGATGGTGTTGTTTACAAAGTGATTATAGATAGATTCGTTTCTATGCACCTTGTCATATCTTTTTCCTTTTCTTTCAATCATGTTCTAATAATTGATCACATGATACCTCGTGTATGTATGGACCTTCCTCAAACTAGTAGGCCCCCTTCAACAAGCAACCATGTGTCCAACTCAACTCATCTAACACCATCATGACCCGATGATCAGGTGCTTGGGAGGCAGGGGAATCTGTTCCCCGGAACACTCTTTCAGGTGGAGGTTTCTGATGTACCCATGCACTTGGTGACATCTCATACACTATTATGTGACCCTGCACAAGAGTGGCATCAACACTTGTATTACAAGATGACTTGTGTAAGAAATTTGTAGAGGAAAGGATGACTTCTGTAGGAAATTTATAGAGGAAACGCAGAAGGAGTTTGAGATGTCTATGATTGGTGAGATGAATTTCTTTCTTAGATTGTAGGTAAATCAGAATAGTAAATGTATTTTCATTTCATAGTTCAATTATGTCAATGAATTTCTAAAGATGTTTGGTTTGGAAAATTCTAATTCGATATGTACCCCTATTGTTCTAGGTTGTAAGTTTACTAAGGAAGATGATTCACTAAAACCAGATGCAACTAAGTATAGATCAATGATTGGAGGATTACTATACATTACTGCTACTAGATCAGATATCAAGTATGTAGTATGTTTGGCAGCCATATTTCAGCAAGAACTGGAAGAATCACATGTTGTGGTAGTAAAGAGGATTTTTAGATATTTGAAGGGAATATAAGAGTTTGGATTATGGTATCCAAAAGGTTCATATTTCACGTTGGCATATTATATTGATGTGGATTTGGTAGGTTGTGTGGATAACCAAAGAATTAATAGTGGTGGAGCTTACTTTCTTGGCTCTCAGTTGGTTTCTTGGTCAAGCAAGAAATATGATTCTATAACATTATCAACTACTGAATCAAAATAAATTGCAGAATCCTCATGTTTTACTCAGGTATTGTGGATGAAATAGAATTTGAAAAATATTGGTATAACTTTTGATGAACCGAGTTCACTAATGAGTGAAAATACCAGTACCATAAATATTTTAAAGAATGTAATGCAACATTCCAAATTAAAACATACATCTATCAAGTATAATTTATTGAGAGAGAAGGTCTTGGAGAAGGAAGTGAAGCTTTAGTATGTTCCTACAAAGGATAAGATAACATATATATTTACAAAACCATTGTACAAGGATACTTTTCAGTATCTCGGAGAGGATTTGGGCATTCTTCCCCTTCCTAATGTTCACTAGATGCACCCGTGTGTACATTGGTCCACTGAATTGCATGCTTATTCTTTTATGGATCAATTCATGGAAGCTTCCTCTTAGGGAGAGTAGAGAAATTCATTAAGGGGGAGTTTGGCCCTTTTTCATTATTGTCAAAGGGGGATAAGAATATGAGAAGAAAAATTAGAGAACTTTGATGTAGATATCTTTTGACAGAGAATTGTTTTCTCTTTTATTGATAAATGTTGTCTTCAATGATAAAGGGAGAGATTGTCAGAATTTGAAGGTGGTGCTATTCTTGCTATTATTAATGGTTTTCATTTATGTCAATATATCCTTAATTTGGTCTTTTTTTTTTGTATTAGTTGACATGTGCATTATTTGGTGTATCGATAGAAGTGTTCACCAAAATATGTTATTATCGTTGATGGTCTCTTTTTGTGTGCAGCATATGGTGGAGCATTGTTTTTGGATCAGTCATATCTTGGATGTGCTCATTGTGTTTCAGTCGATAAAATTATAACATGTAGTTCCTATTTGTTCGTATTGAAGATATCATAGATTATGTAGCGTGTTGAGGTGTGTTATATTATGCAAGGTGGTTCATATTTCATTCCTTAACACCACAGGAATGTTTCAGTGTGACCTATTTAAAATTAGTTTAGGACGACTTGGTTGATGACATCAAGAAGTATAAAGGAAGAAATATTCCCAGTTATTTGTGTGATTTCTTGTATATGAGTAATATGCAAAGTGAATGTGAATATGACAAGGATAAATCTATGTGTTGATATATGTGTGTTGATGCAATCAGTAGCAGACTGTTATATCATTTATGTATTATAGAGTATCAGTGAAAGTGACTTTAGTGGTGAATTATTTCTTTCATTTCTTGTATTCTGGAAGTGAGCCTATTTGTATTTGGTAGTGATTCTATCATATTTCAGGGTAGTTAGCCCAACCGGTAGTGATCCAACCCGAAATGAGAAAACCGACAATGAGCCCTTCTCAAAATCACCTTAACTGGTGTTATTTTCATGAAAATTAGTTTCTCCGTGGTTTTTCCCAATTTGGGTTTCCATGTAAATTATGGTATTCTTGTTAGAAATAATTGAGAGGGTGGGGTGAATCAGTGGTCTAAAAAATATTCCAATAAATCAACCCACAAACTTAGTACCACTGTATTAAGCCTTTAGTTATCTTCAAACCTATAAGATGAATGCCTTCGAATAAACTTATCAAATAACTACTGCTTAGAGTGCTCTGTTAAACCTTATTCTTTTAGTTTACCGATTAGCAGTCTTTCATTTTCCAAAAAATAGTAAATTACTTAGAGTATACAGTTCAATCTAGATTAGTTATGTGTAATGCAAAATACTAAAGTAATGAATAATAAACAAATTGACACATGGATTTTTAACGTGGAAACTCTGTTAAGGGAAAAACCACTTGGGACCGGTAACCCAAAATTTTCACTCTTCTGAAGTGAGCTCGGTGAAGAGCCAACCCTGTTAAAGGTTACAAACACACTATTAGGTGTGACTTTGTTAGAGGATTTAATAGAATAGTTTGGCACTTGATATCAGACATCTCTATGCTACCTTATATGACCAAACCTAATGTAGTTTGTCAAATGGTATCTAGCATCTCCTGCTATCTTCATGATCAAACTTTTTGATACTTCTTGGGATGTATCTCAATATAGAAAGGATCTTTAAATCCTTTTCGATTAAGAGACTTTTTGAATCAATGGTTAAACTGAAATAGTAAATGATCTGTTCATACATACAACTTAGACTTGCTAATTTTCAAATCTATTGTAAGCTCATATTACCTTTTCTGATCAATGTATCTTTTCAATACCTGTGCTCCACTTCTTTTTTCTACTCGGTGATGTTGTGCTTTGTTGCTCGGTGTCTACAGAAATATTTATCTCTTTCCTTAGCTTGATTGATCAGGACTATATGAAGTTGTTCTTCATCAGTTTCTCTTCAGCATCCTCTTTTTTTATTCACTCCCCTTAATTTATAATGAATTAAGTTGTCTCTTTATAGACATGATATCACCATTTCTCTGTTCTTGATTTTCATGTTCTTGGCGTGATTCACAATCTTAGCCAATCTTGAGTTAAAGCATAACTCCTATTTAATCTCGAAGAAATCTCTTTGAAAACCGGATAAAACAACTTTTCATCTTTTACTTATCTCTGGCTTTAACTTATTGATTAAAACAATGTCAACAACCAGTTAAGTCTATCTTTAGCTCTACCAGCTACATATTTTGTCATTTCTAAACTCTAGTTAACTTTGATGTTTTAACTCTTTAATAGCTTCGGTCAACACTTCAGTTTTCCTCGGGCTTCTCCATCGGGGTTGTCTTTCCAGTAGGGTTGTCTGTCCTTCAGGCTTGTTTGTATGTCAGGTAACACTGTAATTCTAGCCGTCAGTTATGCTTGTGATTCTACTTGTCGGTAATTCTTGTTGTTTTTCTTGCTCGGGCATCACTGTGACTTTTCTTTTGGGTTTCTTTGTCCGTCGGGTTCCACTAACTGTCGGTGTTTGTAGTCACTTAGTGAATGCTTATCTATTATGCATTACTGAAAGCATAATATTTATCTCTCTGATTATGTGAAGTCTTTGACACTTTTAATATAACCAGTCAGAATATATCAAGTTGACATCAATGAAAATACAATCTATTAACTGATTTAATGTCTTGCATTATCTTTCTACATTTCGTTGATCAACTTAACATCTTCAAACATTCAATCAGTTACATGTCATCAATCTCTCCCTTTGGCATTGATGGAAACACACTACATTATCACACTATATTATTACTAATACAATATGAAATATAATAGTTTCATCAATCTTTCCTATCATAACTATTACAAATTTCTGGCTATCGGTAAGCTCAAATAACTTAGATTTGTTTCTTGCAGAGTGGGTTCTTCAATTTTCAATCCCTTTACTAGATAGATGTATCATCTTCTGTCTCTATTCTGTGTTGTCCCTTGACTGTTCCTCTTCTTGATAATCTCTTTTTCCTTTCACAGTAATGAGTCATCTTTCCCTTTGTGTGTATTATCTTCCTTTTGTTATTGATCTCCCTTTGATGGATATTTCATATGTAATCAATCTCTCCCTTTGGATAATGATTAACTCTCCCTTGATTCTTGGGAACTTCTCTTCATGGATAATGATATAATATTTTCCTGATAATGAGATCATCTCTCCCTTATAATAATGAGAAGCTCTCTCCGTTATGATAATGATAATCTCTCTCCCTTTGACAACAATTCCAAAAAATTCTCTCCTATATCATCTTCCATCCTTTTTATAATATACTCCTTGAATTTCCCTATCCATCAACAATACATTGACTTTGGTGTTCAGTGTAGATTTGTACCTTTCTATGTATAGATGTATCTATTGTTGTCTATCTTTGTGCTTGCATCAACATGAATGATCTTTGATTTGGTATAGGCTGATGCAACCTTCTAGTTAGCTTACCGATCGACAAACAAGGGTTGGACCCCTAGTCTCTTTCTCAGGTACTCAAATATATCTTTCTGTAATGGCTTGGTGAATATATCAGCTAATTGTTCCTTTGATTGAACATATTCTAGTATCACCTCTTTTTCTTGCACTTGTTCTCTTATATAGTGATACTTGATTGCTATATGCTTAGTCTTAGCATGCATGACTGGATTCTTTGATATGTTTATTGCACTGGTATTATCACAATAGATAATCACTAGTTCAAGAATCTTCATATTCATACCTTCTAGCAACTGTTTGATCCAGGCAATGTTGGAGCAATTTGTAGCAGCAACCACATATTCTACTTCTGCAGTAGACTGTGAGATGCATCCTTGCTTCTTGCTAATCCATGTGACAAGTATGTCACCCATGAAGAATGCTCCTCCAGTTGTGCTCTTTCGTTCATCTATGTTTCCAGCCAAATCAACATTTGTATAGACTTGTAGCTCAACTTTTCCTTCTCTTTTATACCATAAGCTATAGTCCTTGGTGTTCTTCAGATATCTCAGAATTCTCTTGAAAATAGTCATATGTGATTCATTGGTATTAGTAGAGAATCTTGCAACTATTCCAACTGCATGTGCAATATCTGGTCTGGCATGAACAACATAAATAAGTTTGCAAATAATTGATCTATACAAGGTTTGATTTACCTCATTTTATTTGTCTTCTTTTGTCATCTTACATCTGGTAGCCATAGGTGTTCTAACTAGTTTAGAATCTTCCATATTAAATATCTTTAGCACTTCCTTGATGTATTTAGACTGAGTGATATATATGCCTGCATCTTGTTGAAGAATTTGTAGACCAAGAAAAAATTTGATCTCCCCAAACATAGACATTTAAAAATATTTTCTCATTTCATTAGCAAAGGATTTGCATAACATTTCATTTCCCCCAAAAATGATATCATCAACAAAAATTTCAGCAATCAGAATATTACCATCGGTATCTTCTTTTAAGTACAGATTGCTAT
>MU223160.1:202237-301524 GCA_018584345.1 Thuja plicata
TGCTAATGAGATAGGAGTGAAGTATTTCATACCAGGCTCTAGGTTCTTGTTTCAATCCATACAAGGCTTTATGTAGTCTACATACCATGTTTCTCTTGTCTGGATCAACAAACCCTTCTGGTTGTTCAATGTATACTTCTTCTTCAAGTATTCCATTTAGGAATGCAGATTTGACATTCATCTGGTATACTTTGAATCCTTTGAATGCAGCATAAGCAAGCAAGATTCTAACTCCTTCTAGTCTAGCAACGGGTGCAAAGGTTTCACCATAATCAATACCTTCTTCTTGTACATACCCCTTGCATACTAATCTTGATTTGTTTCTTGTGACTTCTCCATTCTCATTCAACTTGTTTTTGAATATCCATTTGGTACCGATGACATTCTTGTCATCTGGTCTTGGTACTAGTGTCCATGTACTGTTCTTCTCAATTTGTTCTATTTCTTCATTCATAGCACTGACCCATTCCTCATTTCCAAGTGTAGTATTAGCAGATTTAGGCTCAAAATCACAAAGTAAACATCTAGTGTTTAGTGACTTACTTCTTTACAAAGAAGATTTGAATGCAGACTCTATAGATGGTAAGACACTATTATCAAAGTTATTCACCTCAAATGAAATCAGTCTACCAATCAGACTATCTAGAGTAACTATATTGTTTGCAACTACTCTCATTTCTTGTATAGAAGACACTCTAATAGCATATACATGTAGTAAGGTTCTTAAGATTTTACTTACCACTGTCTCCTCTTCAAGTACACCTCCAACTCCTGGGATAGCATTGACTACCTCTTTGATTCTACAGCTATATTGAGTGATATTTTCTCCTTCTTTCATCCTTAGGTCATCAAACTACCTTCTTAGACTTTCTTCCTTGGCTCTTAGTACATTAGCATCTCCTCCATGTACTAGCTTCAATTTATCCTACATTTGCTTTGCAGAGGTGTAGGTTTTGACATCTTCAAACTCATCATCAGAGAGTGAGGAAGCAATTTCTATCATCATGAAATTATGCTCATTCTTTTCTCTCAATTTATCAAGAGTGTGAGGTCATGTAGGAAACACATATTCAGTATCAAGGTGTTGAGTAACATCATTACCAATCCCTGATAGGTGGAGTCTTATTCTTCTTTTCCATGATGCAAAGTTTTCTTTATTAAACTTGGGCACATCTCGTCTATTCTTGTGATATTTTATTTGAGTTGTTAAACTCCCTTTCTAAGCACACAAGCTCTGATACCAATTGTTAGAAATAACTGAGAGGGGGAGGGATGAATAAGTGGTCTCAAAAATATTCCAATAAATCAACCCAAAAAATTAGTACCATTGTATTAAGCCTCTAGTTATCTTTAGTCCTATAAGATGAATGCCTTCAAATAAACTTATCAAATAACTACTGCTCAGAGTGCTCTATTAAACCTTATTCTTTTAGTTTACCGATTAGTAGTCTTTCATTTAGAAAAATAGTAAGTTACTTAGAGTATACCGATCAATCCAGATTAGTTATGTGTAATGCAAAACACTAAAGTAATGACTCATAAACACATTGACACGTGGATTTTTAACGTGGAAACTTTGTTAAGGGAAAAACCACTTGGGATCGGTAACCCAAAATTTTCACTCTTCTGAAGTGAGCTTGGTGAAGATCCAACCCTTTTAAAGGTTACAAACACACTGTTAGGTGTGACCTTGTTAGAGGATTTAATAGAATAGTTTGTCACTTGATATCAGGCATCTCTATGCTACCTTCTATGACCAAACCTAGTGTAGTTTTTCAAATGGTATTTGGCATCTCATGCTATCTTCACGTTCAAAATTTTTGATACTCCTTGGGATGTATCTCAATATAGAAAGGATCTTTAAATCCTTCTTAGTTAAGAGACTTTCTAAATCAATGGTTAAACTGAAATATTAAATGATCTGTTCATACATACAAATTAGACTTGTTGATTTTCATATCTATTGTAAACTCATATTACCTTTCTGATCAATGTATCTTTTCAATACCTTTTCTCCACTTCTTTGTTCTTCTTGATGATGTTGTGCATTGTTTCTTGGTGTCTGCAGAAATATTTAGCTCTTTCCTTAGCTTGATTGATCAGGACTGTATGAAGTTGTTCTTCATCAGTTTCTCTTTAGCATCCTCTTTTTTTATTCACTCCCCTTAATTTAGAATGAATTAAGTTGTCTCTTTATAGACATGATATCATCGTTTCTCTGTTCTTGATTTTCTTGTTCTTGGCGTGATTCAAAATCTTAGCCAATCTTGAGTTAAAGCATAACTCCTATTTTATCTCGAAGAAATCTCTTTGACAACTGGATAAAACAACTTTTCATCTTTTACTTATCACTGGCTTTAACTTTTTTATTAAAACAATGTCAACAACCAGTTAAGTCTATCTTTAGCTCTGTAAGCTAGATATTTTGCCATTCCTGAACTTTAGTAAACTTTGGTGTTTTAACTCTTTAATCACTTCGGTCAACACTTCTATTTTCCTCAGGCTTCTCCGTCGAGGTTGTTTGTCCGTCAAGGTTGTCTATCCTTCGATCTTGTCTGTTTGTCGGGTAATATTGTAATTCTGGCCATCAGTTATGATTGTGATTCTGCTCATCAGTAATGCTTTTTGTTTTTCTTTCTTGGGCATCACTGTGACTTTTCTTTTGGGTTTCTCTGTCCATCAGGTTCCACTAACCATCAGTGTTTGTAGTCACTTAGTGAATGCTGATCTATTATGCATTACTGAAAGCATAATATTTATCTCTTTGATTCTCTGAAGTCTTTGACACTTTTAATATAACCAATCAGATTATATCAAGTTGACATCAATGAAAATACAATCCATTAACTGATTTAATGTCTTGCATTATCTTTATGCATTTCGGTGATCAACTTAACATCTTCAAACATTCAATCAGTTATATGTCATCAGTTCTATATGTTGGTGCTCTCTGAGTTCTAGTTTTGATTTAATTTTCTTATCACTATAGTGGAAGTTAGTAAATTTATTGATCAACATCTGATTATCATTTGTATGGTTTGTAAGTTTACCAACACAATGAAAGTTTTAGAAAGTTTTTTTGAATAACTGATTCACCCCCCCTTAGTTATTCAGCCTATTCAACAGGGGAGCTCTATGCTAATTCCTATGGCTTGGACCTTGTTAACATCTAGTTGCATCACACTCTACTGAATGAGATCATATTGAAGAATTAAGGCATCTTCTATTTTTGGGGGCATGACTGTAGTGCTAGCACCAGAATCTACCATAGAATTATGCAATATCTTTTCTCCTATAATCAAGGTCAAAAATTAAGGCATGGGCTTACTTATACTTCTGATGATCTCTACTCCTTAGTGATTGAAAAAATTTGTGGGTTTACTCATGGTCACACTAGTATCAATTACACCTTGTTCCTTTTCTTTAGAGAACTACTCGCGAGCTACCCCATCTCTTCCTTATAGATGATATTGCAGCAACATCTTTTTCCTAGAAATTGCTAAGATATCCCATAAGGATATATTATCTTGCACTTTATCCAATTTCTTAATTACATTGAAATATTTGGGTGTAGGGATCTTTGACTCCCTTAACTTTTCTATAGTCACCTCTTGTGGCTTGATGTCTTTTGGTTCTCATATTCATCATGTCACCTGAGCTATCCAATATTTGGGGAGTTGTTTGTTTGGAGTGGTTTTCTCCTTAGGAATCTTCATTTCATGTCTTTGTGATATGTATTTTTCAATGTACCTTTTTTATATACCAAGTATTGTAGTTAGACTACATCTAAGGCATTTTTTATTTAGTTGTGACATTGGTGAACACCACATCTTCGTCTTCCATCCAAGAGAACAAAGCATGATCGGGGACAATCCCAGATTCTTGTTACAAGAAATTCCTTTCATCTGCGCAACTAATATTGAGTCTTGCATGCTTAAGGAAGAGTAGGTGCACACGCCCTTGTCAGGTCACACACCTTGGCTTCTCTACTTGGCCACCTTTCATTTTAAGTTGCATCTGGGATAATTCTTAAGCACGTGAATGGAATTGTAGGGAAAAAACCAAGTGTGAGGGTCTTTCACTAGATTGTTTTGTGTGGCCACCAAATCCTTGTTCATTCTTAGTGGTATGTTTAGAAATGGGTTTGGAACCTCTACTATTTGATTTGAGGTCTATGTATGAGAGTTACTAGTTTTAGCAACACCATGATAACCATTATGTTGATATGGTGGTTTTGGGTTCTGGTAGACTTGGTGATTTTGATATGGAGGCTTGGGTAGTTCAGATTGTTGGCACTTGATACTGAGGATCTCATTGGAAAGTGTTCATAGGAGATTCTTCATGTTACTAACCTTAGGCATCATATTGGAAGGAGAAGAAAAATTTTCCTATTGCATGTTTGGGTACACATACATAGACTAGGGTGATGTTGAGGTACTCGACATGGGATCGCTCTAACTTAGAGTGTGAATATATGGGAATACCGGCATAAGCGGTCGAGGTGGAAGCTTCCCATCATTAATTAGTTTATTTATAGCTAGTACATCCACATAGTATGTGTCTATAAAAGTGGTGCCATCCAAGGTTTGGATAGCCAAGGCAATATCTAAATTGAAATCTCTAAGGTAGAAACCAAAAACCATGGCTATGAAGGGGCAGGCAGCTACAGGTATCCTATACCAAGTTTTATGAAATTGAGTGTTGAAACCTGATATAGCTTCTTGTGGGGCTCTTTTAATGGTGATAAGTTGTTGGATCAAGGATGAGCAATTGGATTTTTATCTAAATTGGTCAAAAATGAGGAGGCACTTGGCATAATTGGCATTTATTTAACTCTTGATTTATATGTTTTAATTGCAAATTATATGGAATCTCATGTAGCATGGGCTATTCTGAAAAACACCTACGATAGTTTGAATGAATCCATAAATATTCAAATCCAAGATCAATTGGAGGATCTCAGGTATACCGACTTTAAATCTATGGATGAATTTTTGCTCAAGTTTGATTCTATTAGAATTCAATTGCATGGTTTAGGAGTAACTTTAACTAATCTTATTTAAGTTCATATCATTTTAAATAAATGTCTTCCTATACAATTTCAACAGTTTATTACTAATGTACATTCTCAACTTGGTCTTCCTACTTTAGCTTCTCAATTAACCTATGATTTTTTCAAACTTTATTGGGTCAAGAGGAAGCGAATTTGATTCAATTTGGAACTCTGAATTCTAATGAACATGTGTTTGTCTCTAAAAATCATAATCAAACACATTTTAGATTAAATAATCACAATAATAATAATTATAATCATAATCAACATAGTCATAATAATAATAAATTCAATTCTAGGCCTTATCATAATAATTAAAATAATTTTAACAATTTCATCAAAATAATACTCATCATGAGAATGGTCCAAATAAAAAACCCCATTGCACCTATTCTGGGAAAGATGCTCATGTGACTCAAAATTGATTTAAAAATCAAAATGAAAAGAAATCTATCAATCAAAATAATCAAAAGTCTAATTATAGGAAGTCTAATGGTATTCAATATATTCATGCTTTTACTATTAGTTATAAAGCTTCTAACCCCTTGGAGTGGAATATTGATAGTGGTGCATCTCAACATGTTACATTTCATAGAGAAGTTTTCGAATCTTTGCAACCTGATACTTCTAACATTCCAATTCAATTAGCTAATAATTATAGTTGCAAAATTGAAGGTTTTGGTGATGTTCTTATTTCTAATGAAAAATTGTGTGATGTTCTTTATGTTCCTCATTTGAAATCTAATCTTCTTTCAGTTTCTCATTTATGTTAAAATTATAAGGCTAAATTTCATAAGAATATGTGCTATGTTATTGATCCTAAATCCGATCAAGTTGTTGCTAATGCCAAAATGGATCATGATAAGTTGTTTAAATTTTATGAGTTTTCTACTACAAGATTTTCATTGCATGATAATGTTGATTTTAATGTATGCTTGGCCATTTAAACTTTGATTATATCTCCTTGATTTTCATGTATGCTTGGTTGTAGTAACTGTTATGCCACGCATACCTGTCCCTACATTTTGTTGGAAAAATGTTGGGTCCCCCTTTTCTCTTTTTCCTTGTTCCTCTTTTTTTTCTTCTGGCCTTTGCCTCTGTGGGGTCGTTTTATTCTTTTCCTTGTTGGTTTCTCTCCCTCTGGGACCCGGTCCCGAAGTGTTTTTGTTTCTTTGTGCCAGTGGGATTCTGGATTTCAAGATTCTTCACCGTTGCTTCCTCTTTTGTTAGAGGGTGTGGTTGCATGGGATCCCCGGGCCCAGAGTCTAGAGGTTTGACTTTCTCTTGGGGCTTGCGGAAGGAAGTGGTGCATTTAATCCTAAGGGTATAAATGAAGTTTCACTTGTCATTTTTACATTTACCGCAAACAAATTACTCAGAGTGAATTAAGAGTGATTAAGAGAGAATTTGTGCTAAGTGTGATTTTATTTGAGAGTTTAGAAGTGAAGTTGGTATTCGAGCTTGTGCTTGCTTTCAACTTTCCTACAAGGTTTTCGGTGTTTGTGGTCCGTGAAGCTTTCTGGTTTGCAAAGCACCTTTAGTGCTCCTCCTCCCGCATTTCCTGGTTTTGAGTTAGGCCCCTCGACTTCTTCCTGTTTTCTTTTGTTTTTCTTCATTCTTTCTTTTTTGGTCTTATCTTCATTTTGTTTTCTTTGTCTTCTAGTTTGTCATCACCTCCTGTTGGTGGGATGGCTCCGTAGGAAGGTTTTTCGCCTTCCTTGCACTGTATTTTCCTATAAATAGTGTAAATTCTTGTAACTTCTATAAATATTTTTAATTTCTGTGTAAATTGTTGTGATTTCTCTGTAAATTGTTAATAGTCTATAGGATAGGATCGTTTCCTATAAATCTCATTGTTCTTCAGCTTCCCATTTAAATTGGGTCTGTATATTGGTTTGTATATTGTTGTGTCTGACCCATCCTATGGCGAGCACATCGTGCTGTCTGCGTTGTATACCCTAAGTTTTGAGCTCGCCCACCTCGCCTATTTGGGCCATGGTAGTTTTCTCTCTCCTTTATCATTTCATCATTGATGGTGGGATTAAATTCTCTAATGCGTGGGCATTCAAAACATCCCATCTAGCATTCAATTCATCTATGTCTAGACATCTATCACCATTAATTCCATTATGCCATTTATTGCATGACCATGTGACAACCCACATCAGACGAGTACGGATCATTGCCCGGTCACTTTGATAACGACTAGATTCTCTAGGCTCTGGGTGCTAAGAAGTCCCCAGGCCCTCATCCCATTTGTCGCATGAACTGGCATCCCTGGAACCCCTAGGCATCAATCAAATTCTATGTAAGTTGTTAATTATTATATTTCTGGGATTTGGTGCAGGCTAACGTCTTTTGAACAAATGCAAAATGGCGGTGAACCCTCCGGAGTGCATAAAATTGTTTTATGTCTTATCAGATGTATTAATGATTGTCTAGTCTTGCAGGTTGTAGATCATCCAACCAATAATGTCTGAAGTAACAACTCCTCCTCAAAGTCCGAAACTTCCAACCACCTCCACCCGGGTGTCTACCAAGACAAAGGAAAATAAAATTCTGGTGAAGCTCCCATTGACATCCAAATACCTAAGGGATGGTGTCCATGTGGGATCCAAAGTGGATTCCAAACTTTAGGATATTACCGACATAGAGGCTGGATCATGGGCAAAACTAAAGGACCTTGTCTAGATAATGTACCAACAATGATCTGCTGGGGATAAAATGGAAATGAACGTGGCTGCCTCTGGCATGATCAAAGCCACCTATTTCCCCTGCTTAGTGCAGGCACCAAAACTAATTCTCCACCTGGCGAAGCACTACAATGAACCCACCCAAGTATTTTTTCTTGATGCTTCCCTACCACTAAACTACCCAGCAACCATTGTGACTCTTGATGCTGCCACCTTTGCTTCAGCACTGGGGATCCCCGAGTTAAAAAATGCTACTGTCATCTCCCAGGATGCAGCATTGAAGGAGTTTGAGAAATTTCCATAGCCCGCTCGGCAACACCCCAATTCTCACTGGTTGAAGTCTCCGAGGAAGGATTACAAGAAAATGAAGTTGGAGATCCCCCACAGAGATTTCAAGGAATGTGTATAGGCGGGGATCGTCTTTTTATGCAGGCTCTTCGGGGAACCCCATGCCAGGGAATTTTTGGCATGGATGTATTATTTTCTATACTGCTTCACCACTCATGGACAGACCTTTGATTTGGCGACTATTATCGCCAACCATATGGATTTTTAGCCGAACAATGTCAGCCGGACATCGAAGTTCCACATGACTTCGTATGTATTATGGGCATTGGTACAACAAAGAGCCACACTCTGGGGTTTGCAAACAGTAGGCATTCTTGGGAATGGGCCTGACCAGAATGCTCCATGGGACCATTATCCCCAAATTCAATGGGAAGTTAGCTTCCCCAATTTTTGTTGGGTAAATGAAACCTTCATTTACCACAACATTTTGACACTTACTTGGGATTCCCGGTACCCACTATCCAAGGAAGCAATGACCTTGGTAAATTCTTATGGAAATTATTTCATTCAGTTTCAGCAACATTCTTACTTTCACGTGACTAGGTTCTTCTGAAACCCTACCTACTCCCCAAGCATTATGGGGATAGGGTTATTATTTTGGAGTTCTATAGGAAAATCCTAGAACTTCATGCATTTTATAGAGTGAATAAGGTCACCTCTATCCCATTCCCAATAACTCGCCGAAACTATTCTTTCAGTCTTATAGTGGCCAAAGAGGCCGATAATGAGTTGAAGAGTTTGGGACTAGCCGAGTTCCACCTGGCAAGGAACAATTTTGACCCACTCGGCAAGATAAGTGCAGCATTGCCCCGGGCGTCCACACCACATGAGCCTCACATTGAGGATTTTTAGGCAGATTGACAGGATGATTTTGACCTCCAGAGTCAAAAATACTCAAGGATGTACAAAGGGATGATGAAGAGCCTCGACCTTTGGACCTTTCCAAAAGATTATTCAGATAGTGGGTCTCTGGAGGACCCATTGTACAAGGAACAGGGGATTAACAAGATGGATCTCCCTTCGGTGGATTGGGACACCCCAGAGATTTTGACAATCGAGGACATCAGCCAGGGCGTCATTCAACACAGCCATGATAACTTTGCACAAGTGTGTAAGAAAAGCACCCGCATGGGTCCAATTTTGCAGGGGTCTACTTTAGCCTCCAAAGCTATAGGGCTAAGTAAAGATAAGGGGAAAGAAAAAGAGAGCACCCCAGCCCAAATTTCGCCCCCAGATTTTCTCTCCATTATGGAGAAAATTCACACTTAGCTAGAGGCGTCCCGCCAGCTCAGTCAAACATTAAATGCCCAGCTTTCCTGCACTCTTTTGGTTATGCCTGTGGGATGGAAGCCAAGGATGAAACTGTAGCTATTCTAGATGTTGGGGATCCGTTATAGATAAGTAGAAAGAGGTAGAGGGTGGATCATCCCTCAAACACAGAAGCAGGTCTCGGGATGCCTAATTTTCCTCGGGTGGAAATCATCCCTTCTTCTCCTGAACTGGAGGACCCTCTAGTAGCCTCCCCTCCCCATGATGATTTTGATGACCTCTTCTAGATGGAAGAACTAGTGATTTTACAGGCCGACGTGGTGAGGGAAGTGGAGGAGATAGATGCGCAAGAAGAAGTGGACTCAAAAAAAGAGTTCTGTGAGCAGGAAAAAGAGAAAGAACAAGAAGAGGCACAAGAAAATCCACAAGATGTGGAAGAAACAAAAGTCTAGGGGACTGAGACAAAACTGAAGAAAACACAAGATGAGTAGCCAATAATGGTTGGGGAACCCAGACCTTCAAGAGAAACTATATCCCCAGTTGTCACACTCCAAATGCCTCTAGTTACTTCGGGTGATCAAAGGCCCCAGAGTGTGACATTTGGTGAGGTGGTCTCTATAACCCAACAATCATATCTAGGCCAGACACCTCTAGCCTCTCCAAAAGATGTTCCCTTGGAGGAGAATGTCCCAGCGAATGGTGCCGAAGAAGAAGAACAACAACAAGATGAGGGGGATAACCCCAGAAATGTGGATACTAAGACCACAGATACTAGAGAGAGGGAAAATATCAGTGATACAAATGTAGATGCCACCAAGGTGGAAGATACAGGAAATCCCAGGGAGAAAGAAAATGAGTCTGATAAAACTATGGATACCAGGGAAACACCACAAGACTCCGAGGAAGGCCCTGATGCCCAGGCCTTAGCAGTAAGACCGCCCCAGCCACCACAATGGCTGGTGGAATCCCGAAAAATAAAATTCCTTGTGGCAGAAAGTGCTCCCCTCTCCTTAGCTGAAATGATGGCCTAGAACCAAGAGGCTAAGAAGCCTAAGAAGGCCCAGACCATCCATACCCTTTGGACCAGTCTGGGAGGAAGTACAATCACGGTGATTGTGATGCCTCCCCCAGATGTAGAAGTGATAGTCATAAGGGCCAAAGATTATACAGTTATAGAAGGTCCTCTAGGGAGGAGAGATAAATAGGGTGAATTGGACCTATTGAAAGAAGTTACCTGGGTAGTTGAGGCTCGGTATGACAAATAGGTGCAAATGCTGAAGGAGGAAAGAGAAAAGAGAAAAGAATGAAAATCTCCTCAGGCTTCTTATAGAATTGACACACCCACTGGCCAAGATTCATCTAGAAGCATCCACCTTTGGAAAACCACTCCCACAGGGTGACATGGATGCTCTAAGGGCCATGAAAAAGAAGGCGCGGGCTGTGGATGGGTAGCTCACTGAGAAAATCAAAGTCATAAGGAAATTCCTAGTAGCAATACTCCCAGACTTTTATTAAGCCAAAAACCTCATGGGTGAGGTGAACAACGTCTTCTCCCTATAGGAGAAAGATATAGAAAAGTATGAGGAGTGGAGGTCTGAACTAGAAGAGATAATGAACTTCAGGGAGGAAGTCATTACGGAGACAAGAATTTTGGGAGAAAAACCCTTTGGGTTCCTCCAGGCCCAGCACTCTAGACTTGGCCTCAAAATTGAGGTGAGAAAGCAACTGGTAGCAGCTCTAAAGAATAGCATCCCGAGAGTCTGGAATTCTTTGGATTTATATACAACATTTGTAAGAAGGGTTTCGCAAGTTGATCCCTTTACTATCGGGCCTTGTGCCCAGAAGATTTTGTACTAAGAAAATTTGATGAGCTGATGGAGTTCCAGTACCAGTCCATCAGAGATTTTGATAGAGGGAAAATATCAATATTATCCAAGATGATGCTCCAGGCTCATGATGCAGTGAAAGTGGCTGCAAAAATTAGGGAAGGGGTCGGAGATGTTGACGAACAATTCAGGGTCATCAAAGACCGATGGGACTACGTCAAGGATGTAGATGAAGATGGAATTGACTAGATTTTGGAGGCCTTCAAATAAAACAAGGAACAATAGAGTTCTCTAGACTCCAAAGATTTTCACCAGTAGGGTACAATTTTGTAAATTCATTATTCTTTGAGCGTAAGTTCCCAGACTCTAGAATTTTGGGTCTGGGGTTTTGTATTCATTCACAGTGATCCACATCCAGGTTCCCTGGAGCCTACCGATCACTCTCAAGAAATTAACAAGGGGTCAGCAGGTAGGTGATCCCGATAAGGCATGTCAGATGGAAGAGATGGCTTTGACAAGTGATTCTCTTGAGGTGCCACTCCTACATTAACTCCCTGGTGCACATCGAAGACAGTGAGCCGCAATTTGCATTTATGAGGCTTGTAGCCTCAGATACTGGGACAATCAGATTTCTTCTATAAATACCCCGACACTCTTCTCTATGTTGATTATTCCAGTCTTCTCTTCTTGTCTTCTTCCTTTGTCTTGTCACACCTCTGCACATTTCGAGGTGATTGTAAGTGGTGCAGGTAGTACCGGCCACAAGATAGTGTATTCTATTTTTTGAGTGTATAGTTAGATTAGGTTAGTTTTAGGTCAAACTATGTGTATAAAAAAGAAGTCCGATGCCATAACAAGGGAGGGAGAAATTAATGATTTTGCAGTCCAGCAAGTAATAAAATATAGCTTTTCATTTTCAGTTGTTTTAGGAGCTCAATGCTCAGCTGTTCTTAGTAGCTTAGAATGCTCCCTTGGAGCCATGGATGTATTTACCACTGATGCTGGAACCCTTTGAGCTAATGAAGAAGGAATAAAACCTTATAGCTACTTGTTATGTGTTTTTTTTGATCTCTGGAGTTAGCGAATGTCTTTTGTGCAATATGTTTTCTCACGTCCTTTGCTCCTATGTTCTAGTTTAGATTAATGATCTCATCTCCCTTTGCTAGTGAATGAATGTGAATCGCTGTTTCTTTATGTATTTGGTATTTAGTGTAGCTTTCTTGCATTGGAGCTTAGTTTGATGTTTGAATATTTATTGCATCACTATAGGTAGAAGCATGTCTCTAACCTTGATCGATCTTTTGAATTTTATTTGATAATCCGAATGCTTGTAGGAAACCCCGTCCCTTTTGAAATCCCCGAGAAGATGAGTAAAAACCAACTATCCCCTCACACAATAGTCACCTGCCCAACTTAGTTCCCCCACACCATCGACACCTAACTACCAGGTTCTTGGAGGCTAGGAGAATTCATTCTCTAGAAAACCTCTCTAGGAAGAGTTGGTCGGTACCCTAGTACCTGTTGACAACTTATCCTCTATTGGCAGAGCTGGTCACAAAGTCCTATCAACAAAAACTGGTGCTAGAAGGAGGGCATGAGCTCGTCTCCCTTAGAAGATTTCAATTGCACACCGGCCAAGGGTTCCCCAAGTAGTATTTTTAGGAACCGGACTTTCCACGGAATAGGGTCATCTTCACCTTTAAGTTTTGACAGAATCCTTCGATAAGCCTTGAATCCTGAAGAGTTTGTAGAACTCGGACCTCCTGTCTGAAAGAGTAGGACCCAACAAACCAAACAACCAGCAAATTTTATTTGGGGATTCACCACACACCAGAATACCCAAATCCCTCAGATAATCTCGAGGACCAATGTCCAAACCAGCCAAAATCAAACAGTCCCAATGGCTACATACTTTGGTAACACTAGGTCCCAAATGGGGCAGTTCCCCGGCACTACCAATGATCTTCCTCAACATCTAGAGAAGATGTGTCCCAAGTATGAGCATCTAGGCCCACAAACTGTAGAAGAACATCTCCAAGCCTATAAGGATTCCATGAACAAACACCAGATACAACACCGAGATGTTGTAACCCGGATGTTCCCGTTGTCCTTAGGAAAAAATGAGTTAAACTGGTACCTCAACTTGCCGGCCAACTCCATCAATAGTTGGTAGGATATGGATGACACCTTCCTGGTAGCCTTCTGCATTCACGTGGACCCAGTGTGGTCCCACAGCTAGTTTATCTCCATCAGGAAGGAGCTGAATGAACCCCTTGCCACATTCAATAATCAGTTCCAACGTGCCTTGAAGCGGTGCACAGGTCCCTTCATGCCATCCAATGACGTAACCATCTAGACATATCTAAGTGCCATGGATCCCATTGTTTCCAATCTCCTCTAGAGAACCAATTCCGCCAATGACCAGGATACTCTAGCAAAAGTTAGCCCTGGAGATGTCCCGCGGTTTGAGAAAAGCTCCCGGTAGGATTGGATAGAGCCTACCCTTCAACATAATACCCAGCGAAACTCCTTACACCGAGGGATACAACCCCAATCCAAAAATGAGTGCCCCAATGATGGCCATGGGCCCACCACCAATAGACCAACAGGCCTGGTATGTTTACCCATCTTAAGCCCAGACAATACCAGGTCTGGAATACGTTCCCTGGAACTAGCCGTAGCAAATGCAACAACCTCTGACACAACCCTCTGGAGTAACTTTCTTCCAGTCAGCTGTGGCTGGAGGATTTCCATCCTCGACTATGGGAGCTATTGCTGCTTTCCCTAGGAATCCACCACAACAACCATCACATTGTGACACAACTACCCATCTTTCAGCCGAGGTTGAATCCCTCCGGTGATTGGTGTCCTCCCTAATAATGGACATGGGATAGCTGAAGGTGGAGCCTTCTACGCCTCACAACTCCAATTCCCAAAGAGGGAATATTTTCTCCAGCCAATGAAACACTTATTCCAGAGGTTGGAACTACAACAATGGACCTTGGCCCAATCAAAAGTAATAGAACAACAACACAAATACCAGAGGTCCTCCTCTGACCCAAAATAGCACTCAGGGTGGTGTTGGATCCAGTCATTTTGCACATCTTGCAGAATTCCACCCCCTAACAAGGTGGTGTAGATTGCACGACACTGGCTCTCATTTTGAGGTGAACTATGCCACATTGGAGAAGATCATCATGATATCCTAGTCAGACAGACAACAACCTCTTGATCCTACTCCCCCAGAATCATCCACATTAAAACCTCCTCACACTACCTTCATGTGTGAGAACGTCTTCTAGGGATAGATGAAGAGGATGAAGAAGAACCTAAGTTGCAGGGGTTCTTTGATGAATCCATCTTGGTCTTTGAGTCCAATGCCTTCACTAGCCTGCAAACTCCCTACAACACTTAGAGTTAGGTTAGCAAAGGAGTAACTTAAATGACAATGACTCCCAAGAATACCACCCCCCAGGACAACACAACTGATCGCTCCTTCTCACCGAATGGACATGGCCCTGACCACACCAGAGATCTAGCTGGGAGAAGCCAACTTTACCCCGGGGGACAATTTGATATCACTAAGGCATTAGAGAGCACAACCACCTCCATGAGCTTGATAGAGGTTTTGCTAAATTTTCCAAGTAGAAGAAGTCCCTTCTGAAGCTCTTAGGAAACCTGGAAGCCATCAGTCATCCACCAAAGACTGTCACATGACACGATGCCAACTCGGCCATCTTCCAGGGAAACACAGAGGATCCTCCCTTCCTACTAGGCTTGAACATTCAAGGGAAGAACCTATACAAGTTCCTGGTAGATTTTGGTGTTTCAGGAAACGTTATGCCCTTATCCATATGCTAGAAGCTTGGACTCACTCCCATTCCATCCAAAGGTGAAGTAGTCCAATTGGATAAAACTGCTGTGAAAATGGTTGGTGAGCTAAAAAATGTTTTGATTCAGCTCATCCAAGACCCCTAGATATTGAGCACAATAGACATCCAACTGGTGGACATCCCTGAAACCTACGAGATGTTATTAAGTCAAAATTGGTCTAAGACCCTTAACGGGTATTTCTCTATAGACTTCTCCCACTTTTAGCTCCCCTGGAAGGGGAAATCAAATCAAATCTAGGTGGAGAGTGAACCTAGAACAAAATAGGCCCTCACCAAAGTCGGGAGGGTAAATGAAGTCCTTTTCTCTGAATCCTCCCCGGGGGTGTACCAAACACGAGAAATTCTAACCTTTGATTTCATCCTAGGGGAGGATCCTGTACTCTCTTGGAGAAATGAGGATCTGGATGAGAAACTGAAGGGTGAGGTAGACTCACAAGGTAACACGGCAACTCTAGCCACCCTCTTGTTTCACAATTGGTGCCGGGTACATTACCAAAAACACTCTAAACTGGAGTGTGAGTCTTGCATTGTCACTGCTACCTACCACATCACTAACCTCCAAAAGAAAGAACATAAAGTTGGATTCTCTGGACCAAGTAATCTCCCCAATGGTATGCCTAAGGTGTCGCTCATATGGGAACCCAAACCAAAAGATTCTTCGTAGGAAAGTCTCACCCACGCACCATCAGAATGGGAGGAATCACCTCGCAAGCCTCCTAAAACCAATCCAAATGCCACTTTGCCTCCCCAGCCCCAAAAAATGAACAATGACTTGTGGATCCTGAAGTTTGATGGAACTTGGTGCAAACAAGGCTGTAGCACCAGAGTGGAACTAATCAACCCGTGGGGGAAATCCTTCCTCACATCCTACAGGTTACAGTTTAACTACACCAATAATGTCACGGAGTACGAGGCCTTGGTCCTCAGACTCCTGTTCACATTGAGAAAAGGGATCACCCACCTCCAGGCAATGGGTGATTTGGAGCTAATTGTAAAATAGGTTTGGAGCCAATACACGTGTCATGACAAAAGGCTGGCCACATACCGCAACCGAGCATGGAGCCTAAATGAAGATTTTGATGCTTTTGGCATCGAGCTCATTCCCTGGAAATGTAACTATGTTCCGGATACCCTTTCCATGTCTTCCAGTATCCTCGAGCCGATGGCTAGTTCCCGGCTGTGGAACTTTTCTGTTGAAATGGTCCCCTACCCATCCATCCTGGATAATATCACCCACTTTAAGGTTTTTGAGGATGACCAGCACATATTGGCCTTCATGGCCAATGTTGGTGTCTGTTACCCAAATTTTCCCCCATTATGAAGATTTTGGCTACAGGTGGAGTAAAATGAGGCTCCCACGAGGGTTGAGCCTAGCCTGTGAGGTAGACCTTCAATTTCTGATCTTGGTTATGTTCTTTGCAATTTCTTCAGTCCCTATTTTTCTCCTACCCATGCAAAATAATCTAACTGTTGAAGAACCTATGTATTTGATAAAACCCTAGTTACCCAAGACTTGTTCTATTTCCTTATTACCTTTTGGGTGACTTAAGTTCTTCAAATTCCCATGTGCGCATTTATACTTTGCATTAAGTCTCTAAGTCGCACGATAAAAACATAATATTCCAAATCATCTAGTGACTTGGAAATCTCGCTAGTCTCATGATCTTGTGAAAGAAAAGCATATTCCATTTCAATTAGGAGACTCAATGACAATTGTTTGATCAAATGTCGATCGGAGGGGAGTCAGGTAATCTCTTAATATAACCTAGAATTAGAAAAGGATCTGGAGATCATGTGACTCAGTGTAATTCCTACCTCTAGGTGTGACTTAAGTTCGGAGATGAGTTAAGTTGTGGCCTTTCAGTCAGGTTGTCTTGTAATCAAGGGGAATATTCTATCAAGGTCCAGAGACTTGGCGATCACCATCCAATTTAAAGAAGGTCTAATTCTTTTCACGTAATCTCATGATAAAGATAGGGTTAGCGGAAAGGTTGGGAGACTTAGCGGCAAAGAGAAGGGATTAACCTGGGGTTATTAGGCATTGCCCGGGTAAGTAGGGTGATCTAGTGGCTACATTTTAAAGTATAAACATATTGGAATCATAGTCGTCAATAGAGATATCCACCCCACCTAAGACCGTTAGATTTAAATATTCAAAGGAAATTCAAATATATGATCTTAGAAGTTATGATAGAACTAGCTTGCAAAGAGGTAGATGGATCGACCGACTTCACTGAAGAAAAATTGATGGTGGTAGGAAATATTTCAAAGATATATCTGATTCATCAAAGATATTTTTATGATGCATTTATGAATGAAACTAACAGTGTTATGGTTTTTGAATATTCTATTGCAATTAATTATAACCCTAATGTGATCAAATTGACTCCAAGCCTGCATGTTGGGGAGTATATATCGGTTTTGAGAGCTTTTAGAGCTCAGATTTTTCCTAGCTTAGAAGTTATCTGTGGCATTCTTTCTGCCCTCTAATTTCTATAGTTTGTAATCTTTCATTGATATTCAGATATTGCAAAATCTTTTTGTGACATCTTTTCTGTCCTTGGGCTTTGTTGTCTGAATTTCTCTTACTGAATTAGAATATATTAAATGATTTTTAGAGACACATTGAAGTCCCTAAGAGATCTTTCTTTTTTCAATAGTGTGTACTACTGTGGATGATTTGATTGAGATGAGTTTGTGGATATTCTACAGTTCCCTGTCATTTTGTCTCATTCCTGTGCTGAATTGCAAAAGTGGATGTTTGTTTGCAGGTCATAGTCTGTGTCTACTAATAGTGAATATGCTATTGTTTGTGAAATTACTCCTTTCCCTGAATAGTCTCTGTTTATCTCGGGCCTCTCTATGAAATATTTATGCAAGCCTATCTAGGAAGTTGTGTTCTATTTTCTCCAAGGTTTCATGATGAGATTAGTCAATGTATTATAATTCAAGTCACCTTTGGTGTATCACCTAGTAGGATAATTTACTTTTAGGTATTTCCCTTTCATGCATTCCTTCTATCCCTTTTCCCTCAAGAATTTACTTTCATATTAAGAAGAAAATTTGGGTGACATATCAAAAGGAACCGGCCTAGAATCTGGAGGTCTTGTCTTGGTTAGCAAAAGGTCCCACAGCCTTGAGACAATTCCCATGTTACACTAGATTACCAAGACTATGAGAGCTTGGGTAAGGGTGCAAATCTAGGTGTCTAACAGTTCTGGCATGCCCGGTGGGACTCCAATAGAGGTGTACTTACCAAGATTATACTATTTCTGATATATTGGTTACATAATAAAGACTTAAAGAGTTTTTCCTATCAAGAATATCTGTCAACTCCATTGGTGAGGAACGGAAGACCCAGTCCTATTCAAAATTTATGAGAAAAGTTGAAACAAGAAGCTCAAATCTTTCCAAGTTCACATAGTTTCCTTCCATAAGGAACTATAGAAGATCATCTCAAAGAACACCCCCTATAAGGAGGGTACAGTCTACACCACCTGACACTTCAGAGAGGAGACCTTGGCCTTTTCATTCCAAAAGAAGAGGAAGATCGCTAACTAGAGAGCTACAAGAAGATTCAACTCCACCCTTAAATACAACTCACATAGTTGCTACTCAGCGAGTTACATCTCCTGCAATGGCTAGGTCGTTTGCTTTTTCCCTATTTAATCAAAGAAGCCCCTTGAACTTTTCTCAACATCATGATGTACCCTCGGTAGTGCTTAAAATTCTACCTGATTTTGCAGGTGAAGGACAAATGAAAACTTTTGAACACATAAGAGACGTGACTACTATCTATAGTATACATAATATCACAGAAGAATATGTGGCTACCAAGCTATTAGCAACCTCTTTCAAAGGTAAGGCCTTAGAATGGTTTAGAACTCTCACTGTCGGTTCCATTAATTCATGAGATAGATTAGGAGATGCATTAAGTAAATACTTTGAGGATAAATCAGATAACTTATCTCTGGTTGAGCAACTGACAACCATTAAAAGAGCTCCTCGGGAACAGATGACAGACTTCAATAGCAGATTTCTTAAGACATGGAATAGAATTACTACCTCTGTAAGACCTTTAGCTGATCATGCCTTTCTATATTTTTTAAGAAGTCTAAATAGCAATATTTCTGTCATGGTTCAATCTATGGGAGGTACTTCATTACCTCAAGCTTTTGACATCGCTATCAAGGTAGAGAACTATTTAATACAAGCTAGCATGATAGCCCCGAGGCCACCCATGCCCATATTCCCTGTATTACAACCAAGCATGCCTTTGAAAATAGATCCAATTACTCCAATACCCACTATCGTAACACCTCAAGAAAATACCAGTTATGGGGAAGCAAGGGAGGACCCTTCTCAGGAGCTATTAGAATTAAGAAGCAATCAACAAGAGATGAAAAAATTAATGCAAACTATGAGAAATGAGCTGATTAGTATGAAGAAACAAGGATAGGGGAGTAGGCCTCCTCTTCAGCAACAAAATCAAAGTCCCAATCAATAATATCAAAATCAGGGACAATCTTATCAGTAGAATAGACCTCAATTTCAAGGAGGTTATCAAGGGCAAAGGAAAAACTACAATCAGAGACCATCTCAGACTTACAATCCTACCCCTCTCAATTTTGCAAATCCAGTTAGGGATGTGGTCCCAAGTCAAAAAAATCTTGCTCCAGAGATGGAGTGGTGTTACCCTTGCAATCAGTCCCATAATCAAACAACATGCTTAAATGGGAGGGTACACCAAGCACTGATGGTCCAAAGCGCCTCACTTACTCAATCAGAGGTTTCTTCCAGTGAGCCACCTCCTCGGCAGGAAACACAACATGATGAAATTGCTATTTTTAATTGGGAGCGACAAGATTTCAATGGAGTAAATGGTGAATTCACCATTGCTTCCAACACCAGCTCTAAAAGAAGAGCTCAAGACATGGAGAAAATAAGAGATAGGGCTTCTACATCTGCAGAATCTTCATCACCTTTTTCTCCTATCATGTTGAAGAAGGCCCCCACCATTCTAGTCAAAGAAAATCAACCTTCTAGGGAGGTTGAGCCTATCATAGTAAAGACACACCAAAGAGTACACACAGTTGTACCCTTCAACATAGTGGATAATATGAAGAAAGAAAATATCACTATGTCTATGTGGGACTCTTTGGCTATTCCGGGACAACCTGAAATATTGAAGAAAGCAATGGCTGAAGAGGTAATTCCTCAGCCACCTAAAATAAAAGAAGGTGTTAGGCTAGTGTTTATTAACATTGATCAGAAAGAGGAGGTTCTAAGCGACAACTCCAAAGCTAATACCATGCAAGGTAGGAACTCAAAACCACCCCCTTTTTATGTATCTTTAATTATTGGAAATTTTTTGATACATAATTGCATGGTAGATAGTGGGGCTACTAGCACTGTCGTGCCTAAGAAGGTGGCTGACCAAGTGGGTTTGAAATATGAGCCTTTCCAAAAGAAAGTTACCCAGCTTGATGGTTCTTTAGTGAACATTATAGGTATAGCTAAGGATACCAGCCTAGTCCTCCATGCAAGCCCCAATTTCTCTATCCTGCTCGACATATACATAATAGACCTCCCTGCCCTATTTTCCATATGCTTGTCGAGGGAATTTATAGCCAAGATAGGAGGGTATCTTTCCTCTGATTGGTCACAAATTCTCTTTTATACAAGTTATGGGACTAAGGTCACCATCAAGTCTGAATCATTGGCAGCACACCATATAGAACCTTATGTGTCCAATGTAATCAATGCAAGTTGTCTTGCACTTGATGGCAATGACTTCACAATCATCAGGGAAACAACCACCAAGCTAGAAGGTATCCCAGATATCTATCTAGATGAATTAGAATCTCAGAGACCCTCTGAGGCCTAGGCCAATGTTATTTGGGATGTGGGCTTGGGGACTTATTTGATTCAAGAAGAAAGTTGCATAGAACCAAATCTCTCCAAGGGAAACAAAGGTTTAGAGGATCAATACAACCAATTTTGGGAGCTATAATTTGATGGTGCTAGAAGAAAACATGGTGTTGGTGTTGGTGTAATGCTAGTCTCTCCAAAAGGGGAGAATTATTACACAGCCTTTAGGTTTAGTTTCTCTTGCACTAGCAACACTGCTAAATATGAGAGCCTAGTGAATGGGTTAGAATGGGCTAAAAGGAGAGGGATTAGAGCCCTAAAGGTATATGGTGATAGCAAGCTGGTTGTTAGCCAAGTAATAGGGATAAGTGAAACTAAAAGTGATATAATGAGAGCATATAAGCATCGAGTTTGGGCTGCAATTGAAGATATCCATGCTTTCAATATTGTCACAATCCCTAGGAAATTAAATCAGAATGCAAATAGATTAGCTGCTGTTGGATCTCAGTATGATATTCCTAAAAGTGTTTCAAAAGAGAGGGATCAACAACATATCAAAGTGATTTTTAGACCTTCTATTCCTGATAACAATGTCAATTGGCAAGTGTTTGAGAGTGATGAGAAAATTCTACAGTTCTTATTTGAAGAGGATGTTTTCTCATAACATAACCAAGATAGATTATTGCAGAACTATGGTGATCAAGTGATACAACTAAGATCCAATAAGATGCCTAAGGGGCTTGTCACCCTGGAATCTATCTTCAACAGAGATGACTAAACATAGAAGAGCAAAGTTGGCTTGGTAGTCCAACAAGAACATTGTACTAAATTAGAGCTAGAACCAGGTAAAAGTTTACAATTTCGGAAGGTAAATACTAATTCAGAAGAATGGGCTTACACCCGATTATTTCAAGAATTTAGTGATGTATTTGCATGGAAATATGAGGAACTCAAGGGGTTTAATCCTTCCCTTGCTCAACATACCATTGAATTGGAACCTAATGCCAAACCGGCCAGGTAGAAGCAAAGGCCTATAAATCCCAAGTTAGAACCACTCATGCATAAAGAAGTCCTCAAATTAATAGAGAGCGGTATCATCTACCCCATTAAGCACACTAGTTTGGTTTCCAACCTCGTTCCTATTAGGAAGAAGAATGGTGAGTTGAGGCTATGTGTTGAATTTAGAGACCTTAATAGGGCATCCCTAAAAGACCATCATCCATTACCCTCTATGGAGAAGATTCTACAATGTGTCTCTGGGTCTGAGATATTTTCATTATTGGATGGCTATTCAGGATACAATCAGATCCTGGTTCATGAACAAGATCAATATAAGACTGCATTTACAACCAAGTGGGGGACCATGGCTTATCAAAAGATTCCCTTTGGATTGTCTAATGTAGGTGCTACTTTTCAAAAGGCAATGGATATGGCCTTTAAAAGCCTCATGTACAAATTTGTATTGGTCTATCTAGATGACATAACTATTTATTCTAATCATATAGTAGACCATATCAAACATCTGAGGAAAATATTTGAAAGGTGTAGAGAATTTGGGATATTTCTTAATCCCAAGAAATGTGTGTTTACAGTCCACAAAGGAAAAATATTGGGATATATAGTATCCAAAAAGGGAATTATAGTAGACCCTAAGAGGATTGCAACTATTCTAGAGCTACCCTTACCACATCACAAGAAAAGTCTTCAATCTTTCATAGGAAGGATTAAATTTGTCAGGCGTTTCTTGCCTAATATTGTAGATCTACTAAGGCCTTTGACAACTATGTTGAAGAAGAATACATCTTTCTGTTGGAGAAAAGAAGGGAAAGCTAGTTTCCAAACCATTAAAGAGTCTTTGATAGAAGCCCCTGCCCTGTTAAACACAAATTTTAGTAAGGATTTTATCCTTTACGCTTATGGAGGATCAGATGATATCTCTGCAATATTGACCCAAGAAAATTCTGAAGGGTTGGAACAACCTATTGATTTCTTTAGCAAAGGTTTAGAATAATATGAACATAGATATTCTTTTGTGGAGAAACACATACTTGCTATAGCAAAGATCCTTAAGAAGTTCAGATATCTGTTAACCCATAGCAAGGTACAATTGAAAGTTACTCATCCTAGTGTCAAGGAATTCTTTCTTTCTAGGGACCTGAATGAGAAAAGGGCTGGTTGGGTTACCAAGGTCATGGAATATGACATTAATATCCAAATAACCAATTTAATAAGAGGAAGAGGTCTCTGCGAGAATTTGATAGAGGATGAAAGTTCAAAGGAATCAGAGAAAATGGATGCATCCCTAATCATGCATTCAAATGAAGATCATGCTGAGGCAGCAGGTTGGTTGCCTAACATGATCCATTATTTAAAAAGAGGGGAATGCCCTGTAGATCTAGATACAGAAAAAAGGAGGTACTATAGGTTACAATCTGTTCCTTTTGTGCTGATAGATGACATTCTTTTTAGAAAGGATCACAACGGTGTCCTTTTAAGATGCATAGGTTCAGAGAAGATAGTGGATTTCCTATTTGAGTTTCACGACGCACCTTCTGGAGGTCACTTCTCTCCTAGGACTACTACTTTTAAGATCATGAGGGCTAGATACTATTGGCCATCTATCTTCAAGGATAGCCATGATCATGTAAGGAAATGCATCAAATGTACCATGTTTGCAGGAAAAGAAAAACTTTCAACCTTGCCCCTTCAGTCCATCAGAATAGAGAAACCTTTCATTAGATGGGGCATAGATTTCATTGGAATGATCAATCCTCCATCGAGCACAAGCCATAAATGGATAATTACTGCAAAAAATTATTTCACTAGATGGAAAGAGGCGGTGGCATTGAAGGAAGCAAATGAGAATGTTGTCCTAAGCTTTTACAATGATATAATTCATAGATTTGGTGTCCTTGACTCCATTATTTTAGATAATACATTAGCATTTATAGGCCTAAGAGTGACTGAATGGGCAGTCAAACATGGTGTTTATTTGAACACAAGTTTGAACTACTACCCTCAGGGTAATGGTTTGGCAGAATCAATGAACAAGAACTTGATTAAGATAATCAAGAAAACCCTATAAGACAACCAAAGAGATTGGCACACCAAATTGAAATCTGCATTGTGGTTAGACAGAATTACCCCAAAGAAGATCATTGGGAATTCTCCCTACATGCTAGTGTATGGAAGAGAGGCTAAATTTTCCATTTTAACTGAATTGCCATCCCTGGACTTAGCTACTCAGTATGTATTATTTGAAGAAGGAGATCCTTTGTAGATTAGGTATGCTTAGATTATGGAATTAGAAGAACACAGAGATAAGTCCATGAAGGATATGCAATTCCATCAGATGCAGACAAAGAAAATATTTGATAGGAGAGCCAGGGATAGGAATTTCAAGATTGGAGATATAGTCCTCAAATGGGATGAATTCAAATCAAATCCTGGCAGACATACTAAACTTGATTCTTTCTGGGGAGGTCCATTCATCATCATAGAGTGCAAGGAACATAATGCTTTTCAACTATCAACTCTTGGAGGAGTTCCCTTGCCCATTTCTATAAATGGATTCCATTTGAAACCTTGTTTTGAGGTTTGTCCTTCCTTGTAAATATTGTAGATAATTTCCCTGCTCTCTGTTCCTACTTTCTAGATTAATTTCCTGCTTTCCTTAAAGTGCCTGTGTGTAGTTAGTTATTCCTCTTCCTAGTTTCAATATGTTCCCAAGTTCCTATTTCTGATCAATGATGCTTCTATGCCCAATGGATGTCAAAGGCTACTGGTTCTCAACATCTAGTAGGCAGACATCCCACAGAAATAGCCAAGAATGTTACCCAAATTTTCCCCCATTATGAAGATTTTGGCTACAGGTGGAGTAAAATGAGGCTCCCATGAGGGTTGAGCCTAGCCTGTGAGGTAGACCTTAAATTTCTGATCTTGGTTGTGTTCTCTGCAGTCTCTTCAGTCCCTATTTTTCTCCTGCCCATGCAAAATAATCTAAGTGTTGAAGAACCTATGTATTTGATAAAACCCTAATTACCCAAGACTTTTTCTATTTCCTTATTACCTTTTGGGTGACTTAAGTTCTACAAATTCCCATGTGCGCATTTATAATTTGCATTAAGTCTCTAAGTTGCACGATAAAAATAGAATATTCCAAATCATCTGGCGACCCAGAACTCTCGCTAGTCTCATGAAAGAAAAGCATATTCCATTTCAATCAGGAGACTCAGTGACGATCATTGGATCAAATGTTGATCGAAGGGGAGTTAGGTAATCTCTTAATATAACCTAGAATTAGCAAAGGATTTGAAGATCACGTGACTCAGTGTAATTCCTACCTCTAGGTGTGACTTAAGTTTGGAGATGAGTTAAGTTGTGGCCTTTCAGTCGGGTGGTCTCATAATCAAGGGGAATATTCTATCATGGTCCAGAGACTTGGCGACCACCATCCAATTTAAAGAAGGTCTAACGCTTGTCGCATGATCTCGTGATAAAGCCAGGGTTAGCAGAAAGGTTGGGAGACTTAGCGGCAAAGAGAAGGGATTAACCTAGGGTTATGAGGCATTGCCCGGGTAAGTAGGGTGATCCAGTGGCTACATTTTAAAGTATAAATAGATTGGAATCTCAGCCATCAACACAGATATCCATGCCACCTATCACCATTAGATTTAAATATTCAAAGGAAATTCAAATATCTTATCTTAGAAGTTATGGCAGAACCATCTTGCAAAGAGGTAGATGGATCGGACGACTTTGAAGAAGCAAAATTGATGGTGGTAGGAAATATTTCAAAGATATATTTGATTGATCAAAGATGTTTTTACGATGCATTTATGAATGAAACTGACAGTGTTAGGGTTTATGAATATTCTATTACAATTAATTGTAACCCTAATGTGATCATATTGACTCCAAGCCTACGTGATGGGGAGTATATATATCAGTTTTGAGAGCTTTTAGAGCTCAGAGTTTTCTTGGCTTAGAAGTTATCTGTGGCATTCTTTCTACCCTCTAATTTCTATAGTTTGTAATCTTTCATTAATATTCAGATATTGCAAAAGCTTTTTGTGACATCTTTTCTATCCCTGAGCTTTCTTGTTTGAATTTCTCTTACTGAATTAGAATATATTGAATGATTTTTAGAGAAACATTGAAGTCCCTAAGCCCTCTTTCTTTTTGCAATAATGTGTACTACTGTGGATGATTTGATTTAGATGAGTTTGAAGATATTCTACAGTCCCCTATCATTTTTTCTCATTCATGTGTTGAATTGAAAAAGTGGATGTTTGTATGCAGGTCATAGTCCATGTCTACTAATAGTGAATATGCTATTTTTTGTGAAATTACTCCTTTCCCTAAATAGCCTATGTTTATCTCGGGCCTCTCTATGAAATATTTATGCAAGCCTATCTAGGAAGTTGTGTTCTATTTGCTCCAAGGTTTCATGCTGAGATTAGTCAATGTATTATGATTCAGGTCACCTTCGGTGTATCACCTAGTAGGATAATTTGATTTCATTTATTTCCCTTTCATGCATTCCTTCTATCCCTTTTCCCTCAAGAATTTACTTTCATGTTAAGAAGCAAATTTGGGTGACATATCAAGAGGAACCGGCCTAGAATCCAGAGGTCTTGTCTCGGTTAGAAAAATGTCCCACAGCCTTGAGAAAATTCCCATGTTACACTAGATTACCAAGACTATGAGAGCTTGGGTAAGGGTGCAAATCTAGGTGTCTAACAGTGTCTTCTAGGATCAGATAGTGGAAGAAATTGATCATGATGATATCGAGTAGGGTGAATAAGATGATGGGATCATCGACCTACCTACCAACACCATCCCTAAGGGGATGGTAGCTCTAGAATGCATCTTTGATTTGGACCCCTAGTGCTGAGATAATATATCATCCTCCTCTGGGCGAGGAAAATTTGAAAAGATCAACATTGGTAAGGATGATGAAGAGAAATTTGTTCACATTGGTACCTCCTGCGTCCCAAAGGAGAAGGAGAATATTCTCATGGTTCTCTGAGAATACATTGACATTATTACCTGGGGGTATGAGGATATAAAAACCTATGACACATCCATCATGACCCATGCCATCCCACTAAAGCCAAATGCCAAACCTTTCCAGAAAAAGTAGAGGCCGATAAACCCATTAATCAAACCTCTAATCCATCAGGAGGTTGAGAAACTACTGTCAGCCCAGATTATCTTTCCTATCTGGCATACAACATGGGTTTCCAACCTCGTCCCTATGCGCAAGAAGAATGGTGAGATTTTCCTGTGTGTGGATTTTCACAATTTAAACAAGGCCTCCAAGAAGGACAATCACCCTCTCCCCTTGTTGGATGAGGTATTACAAATTGTCAATGGTTCCCAAATGATGTCCTTCTTGGATAGATACTCCAGATATAACTAATTTATGGTTAAGTTCAAGGATAGAATGAAAACCGTGTTCACCACTAATTGGGGAACATTTGCATTTTGGAGAATTCCCTTTGGCCTCATCAATACTGGGGCTATATTTCAGAAGGCTATGGACATTGCATTCGAGGGTCTGGTCAACAAATGCATAATCATCTATATGGATGATTTAACAGTCTTTTCCTGGGACAGACATGATCACTCCGCCCACCTTGCTCAGATCTATGAGAGATGTCACCGGTAAGGTATCTCCCCCAACCCTAAGAAATGCATATTTGGGGTCACTGAAGGGAAACTGCTTAGGCATATTGTCTCTGAGAAGGGGATATCCATTGACCCTGAGAGAGTTGAAGCACTACTGAATTTGCAAATGCCTGATAGTAAAAAGGAAATGCGATCTTTCTTCGGAAAGATAAATTTTTTTCGACTGTTCATAACTGGATTCACCGAGATCGTCAAACTACTCAATGACATGATGAAGAAAGATACCTAGATTGAGTGGAGCTCCAAAGTGAAGTGAGCATTTTCTCAGATCAAGCAAACCATAGTGGAGGCATCAGTCTTGGCAAGTCTAGACTATTCCCTCCCATTCCACATCTACTCCTTCGCTTCACCGCATTCTGCAGCGGCATTATTAACCCAGAAGGTTGAAGGGGAAGAATGACCCATTGCTTTCATGAGCTTCCCCTTCAAAATTTCTGAAGTCTGATATACACCCTTGGAAAAGAAAGCCTTTTCTCTAGTCCAAGCCATGAAGAAATTTCGGCACTACATTCTCCGGAGAAAAGTGCATGCTATCATTCTGGACCAGGAAAAGCAAATTGGGTGAACACCGGGGGAAATGGATGGCCATCCTCCAAGAGTATGATCTCGAGATGCAACCAATGAAGATAGTCTGAGGCCAGGGACTATGTAGAGAGATGGAAGAAGTAACTCCAAACATCGAATGTCAAACCTATACCATGGATTCTATCACTCAGGATCCGTGGTATACCAACCTGGTACACCTATTGCTCAATAATAGATGCTTGGAGGGGCTTCCCCCCCAAAAAAATTGTGCCTTGCAACTGAAAAGTGCGCACTTCATGATAAAAAATAGAACACTTTTCCGCATGAATTTTGAAGGGATTTACCTTCGTTGTATAGATAGGGACCAAGCTGTCAAAATGATAGAAGAATTACATGGGAAGTTCAGAACCGAGCATGGCTCAGCTGATGCCACTGCCCACCAAATTCTTTGAGTAGGGTATTTCTGGCCCTTCATCTTCAAATACATCTACACTCACATGAGGAAGTGCCACACTTGCCAAACTGCAGCCCATCGTGAGAGGAATCCGGCCATGCCTTTCCAGCCAATCTTTGAAGTTTGACCCTTCACCCAATGGGAATTCCATTTTATCAGGGAAATAAACCCCAACTCATCCGCCAACCATTGGTATATTTTGACTACGACCGATTACTGTACCCAGTGGTCCAAGGCAATCCCATGTCAGAACAACATGACAAGTGTAGTTATCAAATTCTTGGAGGAAAACATAGTCACCATATTTAGAATGCCTTTCACTATAGTGTGTGACAACGGTCCAACATTTTCTTCAGCACATTTATTAGAGTGGACCTATGAGTGGAAGATCACCTTGAATTTCTCCAGCAACTATTATCCCTAGAGTAATGGCATTGTCGAGTCTACCAATAAAAATATGTTGGAGGTAATCAAACATTTGCTAGAGAAAAATCCCCAGGACTGGCACCAAAAGCTTAGGTTCACTCTTTGGGAGGATCGTATCAGAATCAAGGCAGCCCTGGGGACTTCCCCATTTCACCTATTTTATGGCTAGAATCCTGTGTTCCCTATCAACTTACAAGTCCCAGTATTACAGTTCATGCAGGAATTCAACCCCTGTGACAACATTGTGGAGGTTCAACTTTTGAACCTGGTGAGAATGGAGGAACAAAGAGACGTGACACTAGAACATTTTGCGCATCATCAAGTAGTCATCAAGCGATGGTTTGACCGGAGATCCCAATACAAATCCTTTCAAATTTTGAACCTAGTCCTTCTGTGGGAGAAGGCTCGGGAAAAGAAAGGAAAGCACACTAAATTTTAAAGGCTCTAGCTCGGACCATACTTAATCTCAGAGATCTGCAGGGCCAATAATTATCACCTCAACACCATGACCAGAGAAGCTATCCCATTTCCTATCAATAGATAGTTCCTCAAACATTACTTCAAATGAGGCAGAAGGTAAGTTCCCCAAAGTCATATTATATGTGAATATTTCCCTGCTTGTAAATATCTTTTCCCGACGCTCCTTGGGAGTGCCTCACCCTTGTAAATATAGTTGTTGGTGGTCCCCTGGGGCCATCTTATTTCCTTCCTTTGTTTTGTTTTGTCTTTGGTTTCCTTTTTTCTTTGCGTCTTTTTTTTTGGGTTCTTGTCATGTTGCCCTATTCTTGTAGATAGGTATGCTACGCATGACACCTAGTCCCTGGAATGGTGCCTTGTGCATTTTGGTTAGTCCAAAATCTATTGTTAGCATGGTGGAATTTTTCTACACCCCAGAGTTATTTTGTGCATATGGTAAAAGGTTATGGGTAATCTTCATCATAATCATATCCCAAAAGTCTTGACATCGGTTAACAAAAAATCTAAGAATCAAGTAATCGTATGACCCTTGAGAGAAGATTGATTGCACTAGTTGTTGGGCAAGTCTGAAAATAAAAATAATATCCTAGACCTAGAACGTCTCTCCTATTTAGCAAATCAAAATGGATGGCAAGGTGAAAGAAGTACCACCATAAAAATTAGCTAAGCTTAAGGTTCATGGTGAAAGAAGTACCGCCTTCCCATCTTCAAAATAAAATAAAGAAAACTGGAGAATAGAGAATTCTGGGATTTGAGGGATCATAAAAAATATAGAGAATTTTGTCTGATGTACTTAGTACCCTCTCTCTACTTCTCTTGGAAGTCATCAGCTCATTTTTCTTCCAAAGCACACACTTCACAGCTGACAAAAGATTGAATGATTGAATTAATGATGAGTCAGATTTTCTCAGACACCTCGCGCCTTGCAAGAAGAATGCTCCAGGTAAAGGTGAGTTTTGATTTTGCTAACCAGATATTCTGTAGTTCTCAAATGCACTAAGGCATTTGTCCCAGTGAGTCGCCACTTGTTATTCCCTGCATACCCGTCCCTACATTTTGTTGGAAAAATGTTGGGTCCCCCTTTTTGCTTTTGCCTTGTTCCTCTTTCTTTTGTTTTCTTTCGGCCTTTGCCTCCATGGGGTTGTTGTTTTATTTTCCTTGTTGGTTTCTCTCCCCCTGGGACCTGGTTCCCAAGTGTTTTTGTTTCTTTGTGCTAGCCAGATTTTGTATTCTGGGATTCTTTTCCATTGCTTCCTCTTTTGTTAGAGGGTGTGGTTGAATGGGATCCCCGGGCCTGGAGTCCGGAAGTTTTCCTCTTTCTCAGGACTTTCAGAAGGAAGCGGTGCATTTAAGCCTAAGGGTATAAATTAAGTTTCACTTTTCATTTTTACATTTACAGCGAACAAATTACCATGAGTGAATTAAGAGCGATTAAGAGAAAATTTGTGCTAAGTGTGTTTTGCTTTGAGAGTTTAGCAGTGAAGTTGGTATTCGAGCTTGTAAGCGCTTTTAGCTTTCCTACAAGGTTTTTGGTGTTCATGGTCCATGAAGCTTTCTGGTTTATAGACCACCTCCAATGCTCCTCCTCCTACATTTCCTAGTTTTGAGGTAGGCCCTTCGACTTCTTCTTGTTTTCTTTTGTTTTTCTTTGTTCTTTCTTTTCTGGTCTTGTCTTCATTTTGTTTGCTTTGTCTTTTGGTTTGTCGTCAACTCCCATTGGTGGGATGGCTCCATAGGAAGGTTGTCCACCTTACTTGCGCTATATTTTACTATAAATTGTGTAAATTCTATAAATAGTTATAATTTCTATGTAAATTGTTGTAATTTCTCTGTAAATTGTTAATAATCTATAGGATAGGGTTGTTTTATATAAATATCATCATTCTTTGGCTTCCTGTGTAAATTGGGTCTATATATTGGTTTGTATATTGTCGTGTCTGACCCATCCTATGGTGAGCTTGCCATGCTCTCTGCGTTGTATACCCTAAGGTTTGAGATCGCCCTCCCGGTGTCTGCCTGGTTCAAGCACGACACCTCGCTTGTTTGAGCCATGATTGTTTTCTCTCTCCTCCGTCATTTAATCATTGATGGCAGGATTAAATTCCCCCATGCGCAGGAATTCAAAACCATCCCATCTAGCATTCAATTCATTTGTGTCCAAACATCTTTCACCATTAATGTCATTACACCATTTATTGTGTGACCATGTGATAACCCACATCAGCCTAGTACGGCTCACTGCCTGGTCACTTTGATAATGAATAGTTTCTCTAAGCTCTGGGTGCTGAGAAGTCCCTGAGCCCTCATCCCATTTGTCGCATGACCTAGTATCCCTAGAACCCCCTGGTGTCGATCAAATTCCATGTAAGTTGTTAATTGTTATATTTCTGGGATTTGGTGCAGGTTAACGTCTTTTGAACAGGTGCAAAATGGCGATGAACCCTCCAGAGTCCATAAAATTGCTTTATGTCTTATCACATGTATTAACGGTTGTCCAGTCTTGCAGGTTGTAGATCATCCAACCAACAATGTATGAAGTAACAACTCATCCTGGAAGTCCAAAACTTCCAACCACCTCCACCCGGGTGACTACCAAGACAAAGGCAGAGAAAATGCTGGTGAAGCTCCCATTGACATCCAAATACCTGAGGGACGGTGTCCTTGTGGGATCCAAAGTGGATTCCAAACTTTAGGATATTATCGACATAGAGGCTAGATCATGAGAAGAACTACAGGGCCTTATCTGGATAATGTACCAATAGCGATCTTCCAGGGATAAAATGACAATGAACATGGCCACCTCTGGCATTATCAAAGCCACCCATTTCCCCTGCTCAGTGTAGGCACTGGAACTAATTCTCCACCTAAGGAAGCACTACAATGCACCCACTTGGGTGTTTTTCCTTGTTTCTTCCCTACCACTGAACTACCCAGCAACCATTGTGACTGTTGATGCTGCCACCTTTGCTTCGGGACTGGGGATCCCCAAGTTCATAAATTCTACTGTCATCTCCCAGGCTGCATTATTGAAGGAGTTTGAGAAAGTTCCATAGCCTGCCCAGCAACAGCTCAATTCTCACTGGTTAAAGTCCCCGAGGAAGGACTACAAGAAAATTAAGTTGGAGATCCCTCAAGGAGATTTCAAGGAATGTGTATAGGCGGGGATCATATTTTTATTTAGGCTCTTCGGGGAACCCCATGCCGGGGAATTTTTGGCATGGATATATTATTTTCTATACTGCATCACCACTCATGGACAAACCTTTGATTGGGCAATTATTATCGCCAACCATGTGGATTTTTCAGCTGAACAATGTCATCCAAACATCGAAGTTCCACATGACTTCATATGTATTATGGGCACTGGAAAAACAAAGACCCACACTCTGGGGTTTGCAAATAGTGGATGTTCTTTGGAAGGGGCTCAGCCAAAATGCTCTGTGGCACCATTATCCCCAGATTCAATGGGAAGTTAGCTTCCCCAATTATTATCGGGTAAATGACACCTTCATTTTCCACAACATTTTGACACTTACTCGGGATTCTGGGTACTAGTTGTCCAAGGAAGCAATGACCTTGGTGAATTATTATGGCAATTATATGATTCAATTTCAGAAACATTCTTACATTCTGGTGACCGGGTTCTCTGGAAAGCCCTACCTACTCCCCAAGCATTGTGGGGATAGGGTTATTATTTTGGAGTTCTACATGCAAATCCTGGAACTTCACGCATTTTATGGAGCAAAGAAGGTCACCTCAATCCTATTTCTGATCACTTGCGGGAACTATTCTTACAGTCTTACAATGGCCAAAGAGGCCGATGTTGAGTTGAAGAGTCTGGGACTGGCCGAGTTCCACCTAGCAAGGAACAATTTTGACCCACTCGGCAAGATAAGTGCAACACTGCCCCGGGTGTCCACACCACATGAGCCTCACATTCAACATTTTTGGGCAGATTTACAGGATGATTTCAACCTCCAGAGTCATAAATACTCAAGGATGTCAAAAGGGATGATGAAGAGCCTTGGCCTTTGGAACTTTCCAAAATATTTTTTAGATAGTGGGTCTCTGGAGGACCCATCGTACAAGGCACAAGGGATAGACAAGATGGATCTCCCTCCAGTGGATTGGGACACTCTAGAGATTTTGATAATCAAGGACATTAGCGAGGGCTTCGTTCAGCACAACCATGATTACTTTGCACAAGTGTGCAAGAAAAGCACCTGCAGGGGTCCAATTTTGTGGGGGTCTACTTCAGCCTTCGGAGCTACAGGGCCAAGTAAAGATAAGGGGAAATAAAAAGAGAGCTCCCCAGCCTAGGTTCCACCCCTAGATTCTCTCCCTATTATGGATAAAATTCACACTCTATTAGAGGAATCCTGCCATCTGAGTCAAACATTAAGCACCCAGCTTTCCTGCGGTCTTCCAGTTATGCCGATGGGATATTCCCTCCCAGCAAGATCCCCTTCACTGGAAGCTCTCATGAGCTGGCGGATGAAAGCCAAGGATGAAATTGCATCTATTCTAGATGCTGGGGCCCCGCTACATATAAGAAGAAAGAGGCAGAGGGTGGATCATCCCCCAAGCATTAATGCAGGTCCCCGGATGCCAAACGTTCCCCAGGTGGAACTCGTCCCTTCTTCTCCCAAACTGGAGGACCCTCTGGCAGCCTCCCCTCTCAACAATGATTTTGATGACCTCTTCTAGATAGAAGATTTGGTGAATCTATAGGTTGACGTGGTGAGGGCAGTGGAGGAGATAGATGCACAAGGAGAAGTGGTCTCGGAAAAAGAGTTTTGGGAGTAGGAAAAAGAGCAAGAACAAGAAGAGGCACAAGAAAATCCACAAGATGTGGAAGAAACACTAGTCCAGGGGACCGAGATAGAACTGAAGCAAACACAAGATAAGGAACTGACAATGGCTAGCAAACTCAGAGCTTTGGGAGCAGCTATATCCCCAGTTGTCACACTCCAAATACCTCTAGTTACTCCAGGTGATCAAAGGCCCCAGAGTGCAACATTTGGTGAGGTGGTCTCTACGGCCCAATAGTCAGATCTAGGCCAGACACCTCCAGCCTCTCCAAAA
Source organism: Thuja plicata (assembly GCA_018584345.1). Classification (NCBI taxonomy): domain Eukaryota; kingdom Viridiplantae; phylum Streptophyta; class Pinopsida; order Cupressales; family Cupressaceae; genus Thuja; species Thuja plicata. The sequence goes on from MU223160.1 coordinate 236,851, forward strand.
GATGTGCCCTTGGAGGATAATGTCTTGGCGACAGCATCAAAGAAGAACAAGAGAAACAGGATGAGGGGGATAACCCCGAAAATGTGGATACTGAGACCACAGATACTGGAAAGAGGGAAAATCTCAGTGATACAAATTTAGATTCCACCAAGGTGGAAGATACAAGAAATCCTGAAGAGCAAGAAAAGGAGTCTGATGCGACTATGGATACCAGGGAAACACCACAAGACCCCAAGGAAGGCCCCAATGCCTAGGCCTTGGCAGCAAGACCCCCCCAGCCACCACAATGGCTGGTGGAATCCCACAAAAGAAAATCCCTGACAGTAGCAAGTGCTCCCCTTTCCTTGGCCAAAATGATGGCCCAGAACTAAGAGGCTAAGAAGCCTAAGAAGGCCCAGACCATCCATGTCCTTCAGACCGGTTCGGGAGGAAGTACAGTCACAGTGATTGCAATGCCTCCCCTAGATGCAGAAGTGACAGTCATAAGGGCTGAAGATTATATAGTTACAAAAGTTCCTCTGGGGAGGAGAGATAAATAGGGCAAATTGGACCTGTTGAAAGAAGCTACCCAGGAAGTTGAGGATCGGTACGATAAATAGGAGTAGAAGCTGAAGGAGGAAAGAGAAAAGAATGAAAATATCCTTGGGCTTCTCATAGAATTGACACAACCACTGTCTGAGATTCCTTTGGAGGCCCCACCTCTGGAACACCGCTCCCACATTTTGAAATGGATGCTCTAAGGGCCATGAAAAAGAAGGCGTAGGCTGTGCATGAGTGGGTCGCTGAGAAAATCAAATCTGTAAGGCAATTCCTAGCAGTGACACTCCCGAACCTTTATGAGCCAACAACCTCATGGGCTAGGTGAACGGTGCCATCTCCCTATGGGAGAAATATATAGAAAAGTATGAGGAGTGGAGGTCCGAACTAGAAGAGATAATGAAATTCAGGGAGGAAGCCATTACAGAGACAAGAATTTTGGGAGAAGAACCCTTTAGGTTTCTCAAGGTCCAACACTCCAGAATTGGCCTCAAAATTGAGGTGAGCAAGCAACTGGTAGCAGCTCTAAAGAATAGAATCTCAAGAGTCCAGAATTGTTTGGATTTATACACAACATTTGTAGCAAGGGTTTCGCAAGTCAATCCCTTTACTACCGAGACTTGTGCCCTAGAATATTTTGTACTAAGAAAATTTGATGAGCTGATGGAGTCCCGGTACCAGTCCGCCAGAGGTTTGGATGGAGGGAAAATGTTAAGATTATCCAAGATGATGCTCTGGGCTCATGATGTAGTGAAAGTGGCTACAAAATTCATGGAAGGGGTCAGAGATTTTGATGAACAATTCAGGGTCATCAACGATCGATGGGACTGCATCAAGGACGTAGATGAAGATGGAATTGGCCAGATTTTGGAGGCCTTCAAACAAAACAAGGAACAATAGATTTCTCTGGACTCTGGAAATTTTCACCAGCAGGGTACAACTTTGTAAATTCATTATTCTTTGAGCATAAGCTCCCGAACTCTGTAATTCTGGGTCTGAGGTTTTGTATTCATTCATGGTGATCCGCATCCAGGTTCCCTAGAGCTGACCGATCACTGTCAAGCAGTTAATAAGGGGTCAACAGGTAGGTGATCCCGATAAGGCATGTCAGATGGAAGAGATGGCTCTGACAGGTGATTCTCCTGAGGTGTCGCTCCTACATTAACTCCTTGGTGCACATAGAAGATAGTGATTCGCAATCTACATTTATGAGGCATGTAGCCTCGAATATAGGGACAATTAGATTTCTTCTATAAATACCTTGGCACTCTTCTCTATGCTGATTCTTCTAGTCTTCTCTTCTTGTCTTCTTCCTCTATCTTGTCAGACCTCTACACATTTCAAGGTGATTGTAAGTGGTGCAGGTAGTACCAGCCACATGATAATGTAATCTATTTGTGGAGTGTACAGTTAGATTAGGTTATTTTTAGGTCAAACTCTATGTATAAATAAGAAGTCTGATGCCATAACAAGGGAGGGAGAAATTGATGTAGTCTAGCAAGTAATAGAAGATAGCTTTTCATTTTTAGTTATTTCAGGAGCTCAATGCTTAGTTGTTCTTAGTATCTTAGAATGCTCCCTTGGAGACATGGATGTATTTACCAGTGATGTTGGAACCCTTTGAGTTAATGAAGAAGGAAGAACACATTATGGATACTTGTTATGTGTTGTTCTGATCTCTAGAGTTAGCGAATGTCTTTTGTGCAGTATGTTTTCTCATGTCCTTTGCTCCTATGTTCTAGTTTAGATTAATGATCTCATCTCCCTTTGCTTCTCAATGCATGTGAATCATTGATTCTTTATGTATTTTGTATTTAGTTTATTTTTCTTGCATTGGAGCTTAGTTTGATGTTTGAATATTTATTGCATAACTATAGGTAGAAGCATGTATCTAACCTTGATCGATCTTGTGAAGTTTATTTGATAATTTGAATGCATGCAAGAAACCCCATCCCTTTTGAAATCCACGAGAAGATGAGTAAAAACCAGCTATGCCCTCACACAAAAGTCACATGCCTAACTTAGCTCCCTCGCAGCGTCAATACCCAACTACCAGGTTCTTGGAGGCTAGGAGAATTCATTCTCTGGAAAACCTCTTCAGGAAAATTTGGCCGGTACCCCGGTATCCGATGACAACTTATCCTCTATTGGCGGAGCCGGTCACAAAGTCCCATCAACAGTAACCACTACTACTACCAATTTCTATGGTCGTAGTAACCATACCCGAATAAACTACTACTGCAATATATAACAGTTCTGGTGATAAAGATAAAGTTTAAAGCAAGGCCATATGGGTCATTATACACCACAATGCAAAAAAAGAAAAAGGGACCAAATCCCAAGGAATCCTTTGGCTTGCATGGCTTGGTAAGCATCATCATTTACAAGTCCTCTATAAGGAACTTATAAAGCTCCTTGTAATTTCTATCCTCATTGTCCTCCACACCAAGCATTTTCTTCTGCAGTAGACATAAGGTGGTAGTCAAGTTATGCATGATTTTTAAATCAAAGTGTGAAATGTCCTAAAACCTCTTATCCGTATGAAAATTTTTCTTCTTAATTTTGTTCATCTCCTCCCAAGTGGCCTCACATTTATCACATTCCCCACCAAGGGGAGTCTTTTCCTTAACTATAATGGGTGACTTAGCCTTTTCCTCAAGAACCAGATTTTGGGTAAGATTGAGGGACTCCGCTTTGAGAATCTTAGAAATATGAGAGGAAATGCTAGTCGTGAAAGAGATGAACTCACTCTCAATTTTTTTCTCTCTTTTCCATTATTCTCACTCTCCCCACCCTCTTTTGAATCTGGCTCCTCTTACAGATTTTTCTTTTTCTTAACAGGCTTAGTGGCCAGCCTATTAGACCGGTGGGGTGCTGGGTTCCTCGATTGCTTCTATATTAGATTCAATCTCTAGTATGGTGAATTTGACCTTTTTAGGTTCCTTATCCTTTAATTATAATAAGAGTAAATGTTTTTTGACGTAAAAAGTAGAAAAACAAGGGTGTTGTCCCTTTATAACCAAACCCAGAGGGTGGCCAATAGCGGAGCTATATCGACAACAAAACTACATTAAAAACACATTATCATCAATAACATAAACCCATTAACAACATTTACACACAGGGAATTAAAAAATTAGCCACCCTAGCATCCATATAAAAAAACAAATAGAGACTACTTATCAACACGAAAGTGGTAAATTTAACACTAGCATTAATCACAATGACTAGATCCATAGTAGAAACTATTATTTTGATGACCAAAAAAATACTAGTGTCCAATATATTATCCATCATAGAACTAATATAAATCTTAAAACATGACCCTCAAAGGTCATACCCAGCTATCTAGATAACATGACTCCACATAACATTATAGAATTTTAAACAAAAAACAACCAAGCCATTATGGCCGCATCTAGCAAAAATGTAAAAACTAAAAAGGGGGAATCCGCCTAAGCCTTATTCCTCTTTAATTCTATAATCAGCATCATGGTAGCCCAATCTTCTATAAGTATTTCTTGAAAAGTTCCTTACGGTCATCTTCCTCGTTACCTCCTTTGACAGTGTCCTTCTGAAGCATACAAAGAATCATAAAAAAACCATGCATAGCTTTAAGAGCGTAGTGAGACACATTGTAGAGTCTTTCCTCCATGTCACTAATTCTCTTTTCAATATTATTAACCTTCTCTTGGACCTTATCACTCTTATTACATTCTCCTTCAATCGGGGCTTTACCTTTTTCAGTGGTGAGCGACACAATCTTAACCTCTTTCTCCTACACATGGGTGGGTTCAACAGAGTCTGACTTGATACTGGCTGAAACATGAGATGAAATACTAGAAGAATCCAAGAGATTCACATCCTCCACAATTTTTTTCCCGTTTTCCCCCTTATCTTTAGAATTCAAAGCCTCCTTAACAATTGACTCCTTTTTCAGGTTAATGGCAAGTCTAGTAGACCTACGAGGGGTACTGATCTCTTCAATTATCTCAATATCAGATTCAATTTTTTGGAGGTTAAATTTAGCTTTTTTAGGGGATTTAGCTTTAGGTTGAGGAGGAGGAACCACCATTTTCTTGCATTTTTCCTGGTTAACCCTCTTAGTTTTAAATAATATGTCTTGGGGAGTTTTAGAGCCAAGGTTTCTGAGGCGTTGTTTCCAACTAGGGCCAAGGGTATCCATTATGCTGGTCGAGGGAGGGGTGGAGGAAGCAGGGACCTCTTAAAAAAATTGATGTGGAGGACAAAGAGCCAAATGAAAATGAAAAAGTCTATACATAAGACCTTGGTGTAAAATGGTGAAATTCTTACCAAATTTTTTGGCTTCAACAACATCTTTCACAAAACATTCAAGGGAATGTAACAGGTAAAATGGAATAGAAATAGATTTGTGATTTCTAAAATGATTTAGAAAGGGGAGTTGGTAGTAATAGTACACACTGAAGTGCCCCTCTACCACCAGGAACACTTTGTTCTATGGATCTAACAGTTGCTCACAGTCAACCCCGCAATTTAACATGATGATATTATAAGTTGTAAGTACTTAGTTGAGCTTTAGGAGTACTTACTAAGGGGTTGCACTTAGTGAGTAACCCGATATTTATGTTCAGTAGTTACTTTTCATACAATATTTTTTTGTTTTCCTGGTGGTTGACTGAATTCAGCCACTAATAACTCCTTGTGACTGTTCCTATAGCCAAAGAAGACAGGGAAATTTCCTATTTGTTTTCCATGGATTATATTGTTTTATTCATTGGAGTTCAGTTTAGTTGATATTTTCTATTAAGAATTTGAGTTGTTTCCTTTCCAGACACTTTACTTTTAGTACCATTTCATTTTTAGTTATAGATAGCATGGATACAATTGTATCTCTAGAGCATATACTTTTTTGACCCATTTCAAGTATATGCCCTCGGTTTGACATAAAATGAGCCTTCATAATGATAAGGTAACTTCTTAGCGTGGATATCCAATCCCTAAGTTATGGTTCTAGGGCCTAGTTATTTAAAACCATTAAATGAGACCAACAACATAAAAATGAGATCCATACAGAAAAATTAGAATGAAAATGTTATGATTTTGGTTCACCAAAATGAACAATCTAAAAATTGAGGCAGGGGAAAATAGGTAGATCACACCTCCATTTTCATGTATTGCACATTCAGAAGGAAGATGCTCTGCTAGGCTCAGGAGGAGATTCAATCATTGAATAGGACAATGTTCCTTTGCTAAATATGAATAGATGAAAGTGGAAATTTGGGAACAAAATATAGGGTAGTACATAACATTTCAAACATTTTGTACCCGGGGAAAGAACATTTTAAACATTCTATTCTAGGTGTTTTTTTCTTGAAACTTTCTGAGATCTTCCAATAGTTTTTATCTTCCCAAATCTTGTCTGACAACTACATAACCTGTTCCTGCACACAGAAAAATGGGAAAAAGGTTGTCTAGATGGATTTTCCTTGGTAAAACCCATGTTTAAAAATCAACCTTGGAAATGAAATATAATTGCATATAGGAAAGCATTTAAAAAGCTAATTTTTTTATTCACCTTGCATAAACTCTTATGGACGTATGTAGAAATCAAGTATGTGTCAAACTCTAGATTCTATAATGTACTTGAATCAAGAAGTTGACCTTGAAATGTTGAATGTAAATCAAGGATGCCCTCAGAAATGTATGGATCTATGAATTCCACTCCTAGGTCTTGAATGTAGATATGCTTGATAATCACTTCCAATGAAGGAAAATAAATGTGAATAGAAGGATCTTCTTGCTTGATTGATAATTCCTCTACTTGGCCATCATGGGAGATAAACTTTCTTCAATTGAAGAATATTTCCTTTGATTTGAATGGAATTGAAGAATTGGAGACTTGGAGAAACTTTATCATGGATGCTTGTCTTCAAATCTTGAATCCAATCGCTCAATTTCTGTTGATTTCTTGAATGCTTGAGAACTTAATCATAAAATTCTTGCACTTTATAATGCATGTAAAAATGAGGAGAGATAGTATGTTAAATACCTAATCCATCATTTTTTGATTCAAAATAATCCAGGACGAACCTGAGATCAAGTTCCTCGATAAAAATCAAACATAGGGCCCCAGGCCAAAACATGCGGGGATAAAACATTTGAAATGTTCTATACCCTAGAGAATGAGCCCAAAATTGGATAGGTTGTCAAAATGGGTGAAAATATGCAAGATAAAAAAAATAGGGCACCAGGATCAAGCATAACAAATATTTGGACCTTGAAATAGCCAAAATAAGGTCTAATAGGTCCTAATAAAGCATCAATTTATGAGTGCTAAATTTTTAAGACGGTACACTCCTTAGGAACATAAAACTATCTACGCTTAAGGGATTGGTGAAAATGTCTACTAGATACTTCTCATATCTACAAAACTCTATTTTATTTCATAATTTTCAATTAAATTTCTAATAAAATTATACCTAATTTCATTGTGCTTGCTTCTTCCATGAAACACAAGATTTTTAGTCAATTCTATTGATGAAACATTATCTTAATCAATTTTGGTTTAATCCTCTTGTTCTTCCTTCAAATATACTAATATTCTTCTCAACCAAATAGCTTGACATGTTGTTGGATCCACTGCTATATACTTAGCCTCAGCTGTAGATAGAGTAATTATAGGTTGTTTCTTGAAAGCCCGTGAGATTTCTCCTGAACCCAAATGGAACACATATCTAGATGTTCTCTTCTTATCATCCACACTTCTTTCCCAATCACTATATGTGTAACTAACCAGTACAAAAATAATTATTTTAATATACAAAATACCATATCCTTTGATAGCACTCACATACCTTAGGATTCTCTTACCCACTTGCCAAGAGGTGTCCTATGGAGTCTCCATAAATCTAAAAATTGACTTAAGACCTATGACTGTTGGTGTTGATGTAGGCTTGTTGTACTGCATTCTAAATCTCTTCAAGATCTCATTTGCATACTTTTCTTGAGAGATAAATATACCATCATGCATTTATTTTACTTCAATTCTTAGAAAACAACTCAAGAGACCTAAATATGTCATCTCAAAATCTCTTTTTATAGCCTCTTTAAAATTAGAAATGAGGAAATAATTATCCCCAGTAAAAAATAAATCATCTACATACAAGACAATAATTCAAATTTTACCATCAACTGCCTTGATGTAAAGAGTGGGCACACCATCACTTTTGCTAAAGTCATTGCTCATCAAATATGAGTCAATCCTATTGTATCATGCCAGTGAAGCTTTCTTTAGTCTATACAGATACTTCTTCATCTTATACACCTCATCTCCTTTTCCTACAACTTCATAACTAGGTGACTACTCTACATACGCCTTTTCTTTCAACACTCCATTCAAGAAGGTGGACTTCATGTCCATTTGAAATACCTTGAATTTTTTATAGAAATTAATTGATATGATTGCATGCATGGTTTCCATCATTGAAAAAATGGCAAATGTATCACCATAGTCTCTCCCAAACTTTTGTTTATACCCTTGATAACTAATCTTGCCTTAAGATTCTCTATTCTTCCTTCATCATTGATCTTGGTCTTATAGACCCACTTAACCCCCAATACAATAACTTAATTGTTGGGGGGCGGGGGAATTAGTTAGCTCCCGTGTCCTATTTATTTTTAATAGAATCCTCAAAATAAATAAGATAGCTATGAGAAAATACTGTAAAATATATATTCTCATTAAACTCATCATTATACCTTTCACTTTGGTAGATATCCCTTAGATTATTATTCTTTCTTAGCTTCAGGGAGGCAATAGTCAGGTTTGAACTCTCACTAATGCTACTGATATGTTGTATGGGTCATGTCAGGCATTGTCAAGAGCCTTCTCAAACTCTATATGTATCAATCTAGAGCTATTAAGAGCTCTCAAGAGCCAATTCTTTGGATGTCTATGGTTTCTTTCCTTTAGGCCTATATCTGTTAGGAGCCATCGGGAGCTATCTAGATCTCTCCATATCTTCTACAACATCTTTTTACTAATCATCATGATCATAATCTTTGTCATCAAGAGGAACTCAACTTAGTGCTTAAATATGTGTTTAATGAGCCAGCCCACAACTCATTCTCAATGAACTCCACATCTCTACTTGTGATGATATTCTTGGTGACTAGGTTGTACAACCTAAATGCCTTGGATTTAGGACTATAACCTATGAATATGCATTTCTCACCCTTGTCATCCAAATTTTGCATCTTCATGTTTGGCCCATGAGCATATGATACACAACTCAACACTCTCAAGTTTTCAACCATCCACTTGTTTTTTGTCCATGGCTCTGGTGGAATCTTGTCATGTACTTCCTTTGTTGGACTTCTATTTATCAAATAAACAACAATTTCTAGAGTCTCTCCCTAATACTCATTTGGGATTCCATTTTCTTTAAACATGCTCCTTGTCATCTCCATGATGGTCCTATTCTTCCTTTTAATGACTCTATTTTTCTATGGAGTATAGTTGGTTGTACAAGCTCTGTATTATGTCATTTTTCCTACAAAAATGCATTGGAGGTATACTCTCCCCCTCTATCTAACCTTAGGACCTTGATATAGTATGCAATTTATTTTCCATCCTAGGCCTTAAAGAACCAAAACTTATCAAATGATTTATATTTATCCTTCAAAAAATAAACCTGTCTTACAAATGAAATCATCAATGAATATCATAACATATTGACTCCCCCAAATGGAAGTGGTTTGCATAGTGCCAACCAAATTAATATGCACCAGATTCAATGGTGCTATTTTTCTACTAGATTGGTCAGATTGAAAGGGTAGTTTGTATTTCTTACCCAAAATACAAGCCTCACACTTGGTACAAGGCTCTATAATCCTTGGAAAACCATCTACCATTTTTTCCTTGGATAATAAAATTAAACCAACATAGCCTAAGTGTTCATTACTGGGATTCCATAGCTTGGAGGGGTCTTGAATCATGCTCTTGAAGGTTGATTATTGTTGTACAACTTTACATACTTGCTTCAGAGGTGCAGATACAAAATGGAAAGAGAAACACATCTCTATCCTCAAAAGGAACATCCTTTTCTTTATCATTTTAACTACTACAACTACTTTCTTTCTCCCATCTTTCTAAAAGATGACAGATTCACCCTTCTCCATCTACACTTTGCATTCATTTTGGATTAGATGTCCAACACTCATTAGATTATGCTTTATGTTAGGGGAAAAATAGACATTTTGGATCTCCTTCTAACCTTTCTTTGTGCAAATCATAATAAATCCTTTACCCACAACTGGAATAATTCCATTTTTTCCCATTTTAATCTTAGAGTTAGCATTTTTGTCAATAAAAAAAAAACTTCATTACCACTCATGTGGTTACTATAGCCACTATCCAAATACCAAACCTCAAGGTTACCTTCTTCACCAATTTTGCACATGATGAAGGCTATGGACTACTTTCCTTTAGCCACATTTGCACTTTTCTTTGATTGATTTTGGTAATTTTTCTAGAACTCACTTGCATAATGCCCAAATATATGGCAATAATAACAATCAACGTTGCTCTTAACATACATATAATTCATGTTGTTGGTCTTCTTTCCTTGTTTAGAGATGGTTTGAGAGTTACTTTATCCCTCATGGCTACATGCTCATCCTGAACTATCTTCTCTAGTGCTTCTTGATGACATGTAACTGATTGAATGTTTGATAATGTTAAGTTGAAGATAATGCAAGACATTAAATCTGTTAATGGTTTATATTTTCATTGATGTCAACTTGATATCATCTGTATGGTCATGTACATAATGCCAAAGACTTCAAAGAATCAATGGAACAAAGGTTATGCACTCAGCAATGCATAAATGTCAAGTAATCACCAAGTGACAGACAACACCGACGGAGTGCACACCATCGGTAAAGGAAAAGAAGAAAAGTCACACTGATACCTGACGAGCAGAAGACAGTGTTGCCCAACGAAGAAAAACCACAAGATGCCCGACAAGCTAAAAATAGAGTTGCTTGATGAGTAAAAATCCAATGATGCCCGACAGATGGAGATCCTGAAGCTAATTGGAGTCACACTGACAGAACTAGAAGTTGCCACCGACGACTAACTGAAGAGTTGACCGACGGAATAGAGAGTTCAAAAAATGACAAAATATATAGCTGGCAAGAGCTAAAGATAGACTTAACCGGTTGTTTTTTTTGTTTTATTCGACCAAAGTTAAGTAATTGATTTAAAGTTGATTTATACAGCTGGCATGAAGATAACTACAAGGTAAATAAGGAGTTATGCTTTAAATCAAATTTGCTAGATTGTTTTTCACGCCAAGAATCAAGAATCAAGAAATGGTGAATATCATGTCTATATAAGAGACAAGCTTAATTCATTTCTGTATGCATGGGGAAGGGGATTGTATAGAAAGAGGATGTTGAATAGAAACTGATGAAGAATAACTTCATACAGTCCTGATCAATCAAGCTGAAGGAGAGCTAAGGAATTCTGTAGACACTAACGAACAGTGAAACAACATCACAGAGAAGAAAGTGTGGAGCACAAAGAATTGAATTGATACATTAATCAGAGAGGTAATGTACTTAAATAGATCTGAAAATCTACAATTCAAAGTTGCATTAGAAACAGGTCATAGTGTTTTAGTTTAACCATTGAAACATCAAGTCTCTTAACCAAGCAGGACTTAACAGTCTTCTATATATTGAGGTACATCCCAAGGAGTGCCAAAAAGGTTGATTCATGAAAGTAGCATTGGAATTTTCCGATACCTATTGACAGTCTAAGAAGGAGGCTGAATCAAGGATGGTAGCAATAGATGCCCGATACTAAGTGACAACCTCTATGTATAAAATCCTCTAACAAGGTCACACCTAACAGTGTGTTTGTAACCTTTAACAGGGTTGGCTCCTAACAGGGCTCACTTCAGAAGAGTGAAAATTTGGGGTACCGGTCCTAGTGGTTTTTTCCCTTAACAGGGTTTCCACATTAAAATCCATGTGTTATGTGTGTATGTTTTATTACTTTACTATTTTACATTTTACGTATGCATTTTTGGATGGATTGGTATACTCTGCTTATTTACTGAGTTTTGGTAAATAGTTTTACTGCTTATTGGTAATCAAGGAAAATAAGGACAGACAAGGAAAACCGATAGATAGTTAATCATTATAAGTATTTCATGGCATGCATCTTGTAGGGACTTAATAATCTGAGGTTTATTTGAATGGTGGTAAATAGTTGAAGGATAAATTTTTGAGACCATTGATTCACCCCCCCGCCCTCTCAGTTATTACTAGCAATTGGTATCAGAGCTTGTGTTCTTAGAAGGAAGGTTTCAAGACCTAAGTCAGGATCACAAGATGAACAGACGAGATGTGCTCAAGTTGAACAAAGACAACTTTGCTTCATGACAAAGTAGGATAAGACTCCACTTATCAGGTATTGGTAATGATATTAGTCAATTCCTAGATATTGAATATGTGTTTCTTACAGGAGTACTGACAGTAGATCAATTGAGAGAGAAGCATGAGCATAACTATATAGTTATAGAGCTTTCTTCCTCACTCTCTGATGCTAAATTTGAAGATGTCAAGGATTGCAAAATTGCAAAGATGTGGGACAAACTGAAGCTTGTACATGGAGGTGATACAAATGTTCTGAGAGACAAGGCATAAAGCCTTAGAGGAAAGTTTGATGATCTCAAAATGAAAGAAGGAGAAAATATCACACAGTACAACACAAGGATAAAATAAGTAGTCAATGCTATATGAGGTGTTGGAGGTACACTTGAAGAGGAGATAGTGGTAAGTAAAATATTAAGAATCTTATTGCCTTTATACACTATTAGAGTTTCTTCCATTCAAGAAATGAGAGTAGTAGCAAACAATACAGTTACTCTTGATAGTTGAATTGGTAGACTGATTTCATTTGAGATGAATAACTTTGACAATAGTGTTTCACCAAACTTAGAGTCTGCATTTAAGTCTTCTATGAAAACAAGAAAATCAAGTCATAGACACTCATCTAGAAGAGATAGTGAAAGTGAAAGTGAAAGTGAAGAAGAAGATCTAGATGAAATAGAAGCACTTATGGCTATAAGAATGCAGATAGGAAAATATAAATACAAAGGCAAGTTACCACTTGTATGCTTTAATTGTAAAGAGATTGGACACTTTGGTGCAAGATGTCCTAACAGAAGAAAAGATGACAAAAGTAATGACAAATTTTTTGAGAAGAAATCTGACAGAGGTGACAACAAAGATTACAGAAGTGACCAACAATCAGAAAGAAGAGATACCTGAGACTACAAGGATAAAGGCAAGAAGGCTAGATACCTAGCTGCTTTCAAAGATGAAGATACTGACACCGAATCTAATGAAGACATCGAGATGGTATTTGTAGCTGTGAAGGATGATTCAGATGAAGATGAAAGGTATGTAGAAGCTGCACTCATATCTAAGGTTAGCAAGAATGACATCTGAATTATATATAGTGGCTTCACTCACCACATGATCGATGACAAAGAAAAGTTTAACACTTTTGAGTATTATAATGGTGGTACAGTAAGAATGGGTAATGATACACCTTGTCCAGTTGAAGGTAAAGGAACAATAATGTTGAATAAAGTGATTAAATGTGAAAATGCTTATTGGTTAAAAGGATTGAATTATAATCTGTTGAGTGTTTCTCATCTGAATAATTTAGGTCACAGAGTAGCATTTGAGAACAAGAAGGCAAAGATCTTCAATGAATCAAGAAAATTGATTGGTACTGGTGAACAGACTAAAGGTAACTTATTCTATTTGAATCATACTAACACCACTTGATTAATGAATATAAATGAAGACATATGGTTGTGGCACAAAAGATTGTATCATGTGAATTTTGACAACATAATAAAAATAAGCAAAATGAGAAATGTAAGAGGCTTACCAATGATGACAAAGCCAGACAACATCATGTGCAAAAATTGTCAAAAAGGTAAAATGACAAAGTCAAGTTTCAAAAGTAAAACCCATACATATGATGATATTCTAGAATTAGTCCATACTGATTTATGTGGACCTATGAGGACAAAGAGTTATTATGGAGATATATATTTTATTCTCTTTGTTGATGATTACTCTAGAATGATGACAGTTATGTTTCTAAAAGATAAATCTGAAGCATTCAAGATGTTTAAATGGTATAAGGCTATGGTAGAAAAACAAAGTGGTAAGGATTTGAAATGTTTGAGATTAGATAGAGGAGGAGAATTTATATCAGATGAATTCACTAACTTCTGTAATGAGCATGGTATAAAAAGACAGGTTTCTGCACCAAGAACATCATAGCAAAATGGGATTGCTGAGAGAAGGAACAGATCAATAGTTGATTGTGCAAGAACACTGATGATAGAGAAAGACATCACCCAAATCTTCTAGAGGGAAGCTGTCAGCATTGTTGTCTACACACTTAACAAAGTACAATTAAAGAAGGACACAAAAAAGACACCTTATGAGCTATGGTATGGTAAAACACCCAATGTAAGTTACTTCAAAATATTTGGTAGTCAATGTTATGTCTTAAAGGATGCTAGAAATGGAAAGCTTGATGCCAAAAGTGATGAAGGTATTTTTCTAGTGTATTCTACCAAAAGCAAAGCTTTTAAATGTCTCATCAAGGCCTCTAACAAAATAGTTGAAAGTGCAAATGTAAAGATTGATGAATTTGCAAAAAAGAATGAGCTGGAAAGCACAAAATAACCAGAGGACTACAACAAGTTTGTATATTGTGAAGAACCCAACACTCTACCCGAGAAATAGTGTTTAATTCCATAACAATAGAATTTTGCAACCGACAGTCAGACTACTGTTACCGACGGTTAAGATAATGATCAAGATAATGTGCAAGGTAATGAAGAACATAATGAAGATCAAAATGATGATCAAGATGATACACAAAGAGCTATACATGTACTTGCAAGATATGTAAGAAGGAACCATCCAGAGGTCCAGATCATAGGAGATAAGAAAGCTGGTACAAGAACACGAAGTAAGTCTTTAAACTCAAATTGTTTAATTTGTGAGTTTGAGCCAAAATTTGTCAATGATGCACTAGATAATGAGGAATAGATAAGTGCTATGAATGATGAGATTGAGTAGATTGAGAAGAAAAAAACATGGTCACTTGTACCAAGACCAGACAACAAGAATGTCATCGGTACAAAATGGATATTCAGGAATAAGCTGAACGAGAATGGAGAAGTCACAAGGAACAAAGAAAAACTAGTATGCAAAGGGTATGCACAAGAGGAAGGTGTAGACTATGGAGAAACCTTTGCACCCATTGCTAGGCTATAAGGAGTAAGAATACTACTTGCTTATGCTACATATAAAGGATTCAAAGTATATCAAATGGATGTCAAGTCAGCATTCCTAAATGGGATACTTGAAGAAGAGGTATACATTGAACAACCAGAAGGGTTTGTCGATCCAGACAAGAGGAACACGGTATGTAGACTTCACAAAGCCTTGTATGGATTGAAACAAGCTCCCAGAGCCTGGTATGAATGAATTCATTCCTATCTAATAAGTATTGGATTTATAAAGACTAGTGAAAACAATAATCTTTATTTGAAAGAAGATACTGATGCTAACACTTTGATTGCTAAAATATTTGTTGATGACATCATATTTGGAGGCAATGATATGCTATGCAAATTGTTTGCTGATGAGATGAACAAAGAGTTTGAGATGTCTATGTTTGGAGAGATCAAATTCTTTCTTGGTCTATAGATCAATCAACAAAGTGAAGGTATTTCATTACACAGTCCAAATACATCAAAGAGGTCCTGAAAATATTCAAGATGGAAGATTTCAAACCAGTTGGAACACCGATGGCTACTAGATGTAAGTTGACAAAGGAAGACAAGACCACAGAGGTAAACCAGACATTGTACAGATCAATGATTGGAAAACTCATGTATGTTGTACACACTAGACCAGATATTGCACATGTAGTAGGAATTGTTGCTATATTTTTTGCTAATCCTAGGGAATCACATATGACTGTTGTGAAAATAATTTTAAGATATCTGAAGAATACTGAGGAATTTGGCTTATGGTATAGAAGAGAAGACAAATTTGAACTTAAGGTGTTTATCGACGCTGATTGGGCTGAAAATCTTGATGACCGGAAGAGCACAACTGGAGGAGCATTGTTTATGGGTGATAGACTTGTCACATAGATTAGCAAAAAGAAGGGGTGCATCTCTCAATCTACTGCAGAAGAAGAATATGTTGTTGTTGCTGCAAATTGCTCAAACATTGCATGGATCAAACAAATGTTGGAAGGTATGCATATGAAGATCTCAGAACCAATGATTATCTATTGTGATAACACCAGTGCAATAAACATTTCCAAGAATCCAGTCATGCATTCCAAGACTAAACACATTGCAATCAAGTATCATTATTTAAGAGAACGAGTTCAAGAAAAAGAGGTGAGACTTGAGTATGTGCAATCAAAGGAATAATTAGTTGATATCTTCACCAAGCCACTACCCAAGGATACGTTTGAGTACTTGAGAAAGAGACTAGGGGTCAAACCCTTGTCTACCAGTCAGTAATATGAATGAAGGCTACATCAACCTACATATTATCATAATATCATTCATGTTGATGCAAGCAACAAGATGAACTTCAAAGATACATCTATATATAGAGAGGTATATATCAGAACCAAGCATCAGAGCATATTAATGTATTGCTGATGGGTAAGGGAAATTCAAGGAATATATTATGGATGGAGAGAAAATATTGTTTGACATGAATGTCAGATATTTGTAAAAATATTTGTTTGGCATTGTTGTGAAAGGGAGAGAGATTATCCATATTATCACATTCTTATGAAAAATATTATCCATTATCAGATTACTCCAATAGGGAGAGATTATATCCTTAGGGAGAGAAAATTGTATGCAAGTTTATACAAAGGGAGAGTTGCTGAAAAGAGAAAAAGACATCATAAACGAGAGAACATGCAAAGGAGAGAAATTGACACAAGAAGAGGACTCAACACATCAAAAGACTAAAAAGATGCAAGAATCAAATCTAAGCTAAAACAGAGCTTACCGGTGATCAGACATTTATTGGTTGACAGAACAAAATGATTGGTAGTTTGATGAATCTCAACTGTTGCATTTTATATTGTATTAGAAATAGTATAGTGTGATAATATATTATGTTTCCATCAATGACAAAGGGAGAGATTGATGACATGTAACTGATTGAATGTTTGATAATGTTAAGTTGAAGATAATGCAAGACATTAAATCAATTAATGGTTTGTATTTTCATTGATGTCAACTTGATATCATCTGTACGGTCATGTACATAATACCAAAGAATTCAGAGAATCAATAGAACAAAGGTTATGCTCTCAGCAATGCATAAATGTCAAGTATTCACCAAGTGATAGACAACACCAACGGAGTGCACACCATCGGTAAAGGCAAAGAAGAAAAGTCACAGTGATACCCGAGGAGCAGAAGACAGTGTCGCCCAACGAAGAAAAACCAGAGGATGCCCGACAAGCTGAAAATAGAGTTTCCCGACGAGTAAAAATCCAATGATGCCCGATAGACGGAGATCCTAAAGCTAACTAGAGTCACACCAACGAAACTGGCAGTTGTCACCGACGACTAACTGAAGAGTTGACTGACGGAATAGAGAGTTCAGAAAATGACAAAATATCTAGCTGGCAAGAGCTAAAGATAGACTTAACTGGTTGTTTTCTTTGTTTTATTTGACCAGAGTTAAGTAATTGATTTGAAGCTGATTTATACAGCTGACATGAAGATAACTACGAGGTAAATCAGGAGTTATGATTTAAATCAAATTGGCTGGATTTTTTTTCACGCCAAGAATCAAGAATCAAGAAACGGTGAATATCATGTCTATATAAGAGACAAGCTTAATTCATTTCTGTATGCATGGGGAAGGGGAGTGAATAGAAAGAGGATGCTGAAGAGAAACTGATGAAGAATAACTTCACACAGTCCTGATCAATCAAGCTGAAGGAGAGCTAAGGAATTCTGCAGACACCGACGAATAGTGAACACAGCATCACAGAGAAGAAAGAATTGAATTGATAAATTGATTAGAGAGGTAATGTACTTAAATAGATCTGAAAATCTGCAATTCAAACTTGCATTAGAAATAGGTCATAGTGTTTCACTTTAACCATTGAAACATCAAGTCTCTTAACCGAGCAGGACTTAATAGTCTTCTATATATTGAGGTACATCCCAAGGAGTGCCAAAAAGGTTGATTCATGAAAGTAGCATTGGACTTTCCCAATACCTATTGACAATCTAAGAAGGAGGCTGATTCAAGGATGGTAGCAATAGATGCCCGATAATAAGTAACAACCTCTATGTATAAAATCCTCTAACAAGGTCACACCTAACAGTGTGTTTGTAACCTTTAACAGGGTTGGCTCTTAACAGGGCTCACTTCAGAATAGTGAAAATTTGGGGTACCGATCCCAGTGGTTTTTTTCCTTAATAGGGTTTCCACGTTAAAATCCATGTGTTATGTGTGTATGGTTTATTACTTTACTATTTTACATTTCATATATGCATTTATGGATGGATTGGTATACTCTGCTTATTTACTGAGTTTCGGTAAATAGTTTTACTGCTTATCGGTAATCAAGGAGAATAAGTGCAGACAAGGAAAACCGACAGACAGTTAATCATTATAAGTATTTCATGGCATGCATCTTGTAGGGACTTAATAATTTGAGGTTTATTTGAATGGTGGTAAATAGTTGAAGGATAAATTTTTGAGACCATTGATTCAACCCCCCCCTCTCAGTTATTACTAACACTTCCTTATCTAGAGTTATCATGACCTCTTTCTCGTAAGCTCCTTCTAGAGCTATTTCTTACTCTCCCCCTATTTCTTTCATTGCTTTGAAATTTTTATGCTTTCTCTTGGGAAGAAGTTGTAGACCTATATAAGAATTTCTCATGGGCTTGAAGAAAACTCATTAACTCATCCATGATAAATGTGGAGAGGTCCTTTGCCTCTTCAATGATAATCACTATTGCATCAAACTTTAAGGGTAAACTTTTAAGAATTTTCTCCACAACCCTCTAATCCTCCATGGTTTCACCATTCATCCTCAACTAGTTCAACAAACCAAATACTATGGTTTGAAAATCTAAAATGGACTCATTGTTCTTCATTTAACGATTCTCAAAGTATCTTTGAATAATTTAGACCTTCACCAATTTAAATTTATTAGTCCCCTTGTTGTTTTTTTTGAGGATTTTCCAAGCTTCTTTGAAATAGTCAGCTTTTGTTAATCTAGGAAATATTACCTCTGTCAAGGCTACTTATGTCAAACTCAATGCTTTAGTACCTTTCCTCCTTTGCTCCTCCAACTAGGTCTTATGATTGTTAGTGAGGGTTGCAAACTAAGTAGGGTCAGTTATATCCACAAACCCATTGACCACAAGTTCCCACAAATCATTTGCAACCATGATGGTCGTCATCTTTTTTTCCCAAACATCTTAGTTATGTCCATTAAAGGATGATGGTTATCGCCAACTCTTTCCTTCATCTCCATCCATGTCTCCTACACAAAAATATTCAACACCAAGAAAAAAAACTGTCAAACTCACAAGGATTTAGAGCCAAATGACTTTGATACAAACTTTGAAATCTATATCTGCTCACAAAAGAGATATGATACCAAGCTAAAAATATAAAATATCCCAAATGGGCAAACACACAGAGATCAAAACTTTGATTTTCCAATCACTAGGAATATAGATGAATACAAAAAAAGTGGAGACACAAAACATACAAAGCTAGAGATATGCAAATTTATTTGTTTCTTTCTATTCAAATTTGAAACAAAATTTTACAAATAAACATACTACATACTCAGAAAATGTAAACTACAAATTAGAATACTTGAGGCAATCTAGAGCTACACCCAACAAGATCTGGAGATACTTAGAGATCTTAAAACTACTACGAGCACTTGGAGCTTCAGATCATCTTGAGAAATCAGTGCTCAACAAATAAATATAGTTGTTGCTACAAACTAATTTCTTCCACAAATTAAAACTTTTGTTCACCAAAACATTATCTTGCATAAACTTAATTGGAAAGGCATTCCTTCCTTTCGTCTTGAGTTGTGCATGCAATTTCCCACTCAAAAAAATTAAATTGAAAATCACCTCCCAGTAATAAATTCATTGTCACAAATTGATTGGTGGGGCTATAACATCAAGAGCCAATTGGAGATGAAATCCCAACATTTAAACAAGTATGGGTTATATTTACTCTTTTCTACTCACCGCTGGGAGCTCCTGACACGTAAGTGGAAATGGCAGGAGGCTCAGGCCAATCTTTTAAAATTCAAAATTCCAACAATAAGAGAGCAAAGATGTACCTACAAAATCTGATATTTTTCTCTCATGTTCAAAGACACTCATATCCCTCACAATTTCTCTAGGTAGTAGCATATCACAACTCCTCTTTTGTAAGTTTTTTGAAATCCCTTATGCAATTTCTCCTCTATGGGTATGACATTCACATTCATAGAAGACCAAACCATGTACAAATATATATATATATATATATATATATATATATATATATATATATATATATATATATAATTGATGCATTTTTAAACCATTTCATAGAAAGATGTGCAAGTCTACATTTGTAGAGAAATGCTAGATTCCAAATACCCTAGTGGCCATAGTACGAGCAATGCCTTTGTGGAAATTTGCAACCAAAGTAAGAGTAAAACCTTGTCGATCTACATTCCCAATAAAATATAATTTGTCACCCTTGCCTATACAATTTTTGGCTGAGAATGAGAATGGGGAAAACGAATCCAATACCTATGTGCCCTAGAATATAACCCCAATAGAATGCATGAAAAATGTAGAAGCATAAACAAGGCAACATGTATCACTCCATGCATACCATATTTCATGGTCCTCTACAACTCTCTTTCATAACAATCTGACAGAGACATAGTTTCTCGTGCACTCTCTTGCATTGGACTCATTTCTTTTATAAGATTTATTTAGTATTTTCCTTGATCTCAACTAATGCAAGCAGCTGCCGCATAGAAATTTGTTTGTTTATCTTTTCTTTTAAGTAGACTACAAAATGTCGAGTCTTTTCATACTGAGCATAAGGATACGCCAGTGGATACATGGAATGGCAGTAATTACAAGCTTTCAAGCATTTAATTTAGCTTTCAAGGTTTCTTAGCAGATCTGATTTATGTTCATTTATTTGTGTATTTATTATGAAGTCAGAGAAACATTAAAACAATTACAGTGAATAGAAGGCAAGTACAGGACGATAAGATTGTGCACAGCCTCAACAAATATCTCAGCCAACTATCATCCATTACATTGGAATCCACTCAAGGAATGCAATCATACACAATAGAAGAGATTGTGTGCAAAGCAATATGATGAGATTCATTCTAACATTCTTCCAAACCGCCTCTCTTTAATACCAACCAGTTTTAGTTGTGATTTAATATTTATATTTATATTGTTATATTTAAATATTTGCTACACATTTTAATTATGAAATGATAGAGAACGTCTCTAACATTAATTATATATATAATATTAACATTATCATAATAAATGTAATATTGTAATACTAATATTATAACATATTACTTTTATAAAATCATAATAATATATAAGATATGTTATACAACTTACCTCCCCGTTTTCCATGGTGTAAACTTAACTTCGATGGTGCTGCTAGACAGGATTCGGGTGCAGGAGGAGGAATTATTAGAAACCATGAGGGTTCTCTCAGTGCCGCCTACTCAAGACACTTACAAAATTATACTAGCAATCAAGTTGAGAGCATGGCTCTTCTATGGGGAATTAAGTTTGCCCTATCAATAGGAATTCGGGCTTTGGATATTGAAGGCGACTCTCTTTTGATAATTGAAGCTATGAAAGGGACAACAAACCCCAGTTGGAATTTCCAAGGAATAACTGAGGATATATTCTCCCTTCTCAATGGTTTTGAGGATTTTACCATTCAACACATTTACAAGGATCAACACATTTACAGGGAATGCAATGTGGTTGTTCATAACTTGGCCTCGATTGGTCTTGACCAAGCAGGATTGAGATGTTGGAGACAGGTGAGCTCCTTCCTTTCTAGAACATCTAGCTTTCTGAGGAAAGACACTCCCTCGCAAATCCCATGAGGTTGAATAAAGCCAATTTCTATACCCTTATTTGGGGTGTTGTGGTGTTGTATGATGTTACTAGCGGGCATTCTAGTTCCTGGCTGTTGGGGAATTTAAATTCCTATGATTTGAACTTACCAAATGGGCACTCTCACCATGTCTTATGTGTCCCCTCTATTTATTATGATGTGCTTACGGGGATTAAGAGTCATAATTTTTTGAACCCCCTTGAAAAAAGTGGGATTTTTGCATGGCAAGTGGATTGTGTTATATCTATCACCGTGGTTGAGAATATTTTTTCTCCCAGTCCTTACAATATGACAATTTGTTTGCATGAGGGAACTACCAATTTTGAGATGGGTGGAGCCAAAGGCATGAAATCTAATAAAAGCACACATTATGATCACTTATCATCCCTTTATTCGATCATTTCCATTAAAAGCTCAAGTTTGGGGTTTTTCTCATACAAAGGAACCATTAGCTTATCTATCTTGTGACCTACTATCTGTATCTTCTTTTCTTATTTTCTCTGTGCTACCATGGGTAGGGACTACATGAGGGTTGAGCCTGATAAGTGTGAGGAGTGTAAGAATGATGGTACTATTTGGCATATTTGTAAAGAGGGAGGAATCTCACAATTTATGGAATGCATGATGTGCATGATGAAAGTTTGTCCAAACAATTTGTTACCTCTTGGGAAAAAAGAATGGTTACAATGGGAGGATTTTCATTTGAAGTGAATGGAGATGTTATAACCCAAGCTACTGGCCTCTCAATAGATGGGCGTAAATATAAAAAAGCTAGAAAATTCTCACACTACAAGCCTTAACTAGTTTTTGTGTAGTGGAGAGAATCATGTTAAATTGTGGGTGGCTATGACTGCGAGTAACGGTCAGAGTCATGGAACAGAGTGTTCTTGGTGGTAGAGGGGCACTTCGGTGTGTACTATTTGTTGGAAAGTGATCAATTTTGTGTAATTTGATTCACTTTTTGGTTGTCATTTATGGAAACACATCTGGGTTTTAGATTGATTCCTATAAAGATAAGTTTTGCTGATTCAGAAATTGACTAAGTATAGAAGCAGAGATACAAAAGTATTTTGGATATCAAATATCAATGTCGATGAATTAGGGCAAGCAAGCTTAGAGGAAGATAGTATGGGGTATGTGTGACCTCCACCTAAGATCGATTTGGTTTTGGTAATGCGTATGGTGAGTTAGAAAGAATTGAAGATAGATAGACTGCAACAGAACAATGATACAAAGTAGTTGGACAATAGCGAAGATTGAGAGAGTATGACATGGACTCTAGGAAATCGGAGTTGGATTATGGTTGTTGATAACCTACACTTTTATTATGTAAGAGCGTTGACTATAAATTTATTATTTTCCTTACTAAATGTATTTGTACTGAGAGCCTACTTTGTAATATTTGTAATAATTATATTAGGAGCCGACTTCGTAAAGTTGTGAGATATATATGTAAGATCTTTTTGATAAAGATACATGATGTTTTTGATGAATGTGTTGAGAAAATAGCAGAGCAGAGAATGACAGAGACCATTGATGAACTATAAAGAAACTAGCTAAGCACTAGTGATGCTTGTTGTTCATGAATGAGAACACTTTGTAAACAAAATTACTTTGTAAGAGTTGTAAGCTCAGTTGGCCCCTAACAGGGTGTTGTGAACCTTTAATAGGGTTGTAATTCCTTTAACAAGGAAACATACTATTTAATATTCAGCTCCTAACATGGCTAGGTCTCCTAACTGGGACATTATACTTTAGTACATGCTTGTGGGTACCATCCCCACCAGGGTTTTCCCTTCACCAGGGTTTCCTCGAAAACAAAATATGGTGTTACATGAGTACTATGTCATTTGCTTACATTCTTTTCTTTACTGCAAGTTTATGGTTAATGTTTAAATGGTTGAAGAATTTAATTAAGTGCTATAATACTGATCCACCCCCCTCCCCCCCTTCTCAGTATTATCCAATCCTAACAATTGGTATCAGAGCTTCTGGCCCTTAGAGAGAAAGTCTAACAGCTTGAGGGAGATCAAAATGGATTTGGATAGTTTGCAAGAAAACTTTGATGCTGCACTTGAAGACCTTGACAAAGAAAAAGCAGAAAATGGAGAGTTGAGATTCAACATGCGAAGAGCTAAGAAATTTATAAAGAAACTCAAGAAACAACTTGAGCTTTCCAGAAGTCAAAGACAAGATCTTATAGTTCAGATAAAAGAGGATTTAGATGAAGTCTATTCATATCAAGTGAGGCAACTAAAAGAAGATAATGAAACTCTAAAACTTGAGAATGAGACTATGACTAAAGAAAAATAGACACAGAAGGATGCTAAGAAGAAAGTTGAAGAAGCTTTAAACACTGCATTAGATCAAATGAAGAATGAGGTTGACAAAAACAAGAACAAGTATCTAGAAATTGAGAGAATCTACAATAAGATTATAAAAGGTGAACTTGGTGAAGCAAAGAAACACATTGAGAAAATTCACACCAGCAGTGATTTGATTGATGAACAGAGAGACAAACAAAAACCTAAAGGTGATATGAATGGTACTGGCTTCAATGAATCTGAATGTTCAAAGAATCAGGAAGATAAATCCAATGAGAGATTGATGCTGAGAAACCTTCTATTGAAGAACCTAGAGAGCAGATCAAACCCTTCAGAGGTAGATGCTTTGGTTGCGACAAATTTGGACACATGAAGAGAAACTACAGAGGTAATGCCCCTTTTAGAACTTTTTCTTGTTATTTTTTTAATTGTAATGGATATGGGCACAAGAAAGCAGAATGCAGAAAACCTAATCAATCTGGATATAGACAAGACAATGGAAGAGAATCTACAGTGAAACCTACATGCTACAAATGTAATAACATTGGACACATTGTGAAGTACTGTAAATTAAAAGTTAATCATGAAAGAAGACCCCCTATATGTTACAAATGCAATAATCCAAGACATATATCAAAGTTTTTGCAGGTATAATGGATCATACAACAGAAGAGTACCACCTCCTATGAATTCACAGAAGAATGGAAATGATATTTGTAAGAGCGTTGTAGGTTTGAAGAATGATTTTGAAAGTTGTTTTAAGAAAGAAGAAGATAACAACAGTGGTAAGATATGGAAGATCAAAGAAACAAGTGAGACATCAGTTTAGGGAGAGTTAGTAGATGCTACTGGATCTTCGCCTGATGGTAGTAAAATAGAATCAACCTAATTAGTCAATCATGGCCCTAGGGGGAGAATTGGATACAGACATCAGAATATCCTACGCCAAAATTTGTGGATTGAGCTTGAGGGAGCTTAGGTATGAACTTGGCCGACATCATGAAATATACATCTGAGAGCGCAACATTAGCTGACGCATATATTTTGTTCGCGAGATCTACCACCCGACTAGACAGTATTGAGTAAAGTGAAATTTGTGACTTAAACTTGTATAAAGCACCATTCGATGACCTATCTCTTTACCATTTGACAAAGAGCAAGCTAAGGAGATCAGAGAGTAGAAATATTCAGTCTATTCTAGAATTTTTGTGCATGATCGATTGAAGCAAAAAATCATAATTCAGTGGAAGAAATGTATTTACATCATCTAGCTATGGATGCACCTATTATTTTTGATGTTGTAGATTGGCCTAGGTACAAATTTAAGAAACATCCGTCAAGTCCTGTGAAGAGGATCCCGAAGGAGCATTTTATCAAACCCCTTATGGAGTATTACACATAGAAGATATTAGGGCTTACATACATTGTAAGTATGATATACTGGGAATTGATGAGATATCAACTAAGATGGAATATATGTCTGATAATGGAATCATGAAAGAAGAATACAAACACATTGATCAGTTGAGCATAATGAAAATTCTGGACTTATGTGAATTCAACGAAGATGAATGGTTCAAGATATTATTGAGAAGGGTACATGATCAGTTCATTTGGATAGGTGATCATCCTATGAAGATCTGTAGTGACCTAATTCATGAAATCACTAGACTGGACAACACCGGAATCATTCATGTTGTAGAAAAACATGTAAAGAAAGAAGTTGAAACCCTAACTCACTCTAAATGGGACAGGCGGGCAATGACTATGAATGACATATTTCAGAAAGATGTGAGACTAATTTCTATGATACTTGGATATAAATTCTACTATAGCAGTAGACCTAACTCAGTATCTGCAGGAGTAATCATGATGGCATGGAGAATGGTGAAGGAAAATGTGAAATATAACCTATGCGAAGTACTGGCACAGTAATTTCTTGAAAATGTGAAACTAGTGAAGAAAGACATAATTAAGACCTTCAGATTTGGCTCACTATTGATGCATATGTTTATACGCATCGAGAAAAAATTTCCTGGCTTGCACCCTAGTGGTTGGAAATCAGGGAAACATACTGGTATTCTCATTTCACAGAGCTACAAAAGATATAATAGTACATGGGTTGATGGGGAATTGTTTGCTATGATCAAGATCCTTCAGAGACAAATGAAAACCAGGTATAGGATACATGAGGACATTGTTGAAAAATACAAGAATACAATATGTTTCATGGTTGAAACTGATTGTGTATGTTTTGAAGCAGTCACACCTAGAAATAAATGGTGTTATCCCATGGGTTATGAAGTAAGTTCAGAGGTACTTACCATGCAAGTAGAACATGTTCTTGCATCAGAAGTTGATATATCAAAAGAAATATGGGGACATATGAGGAGAAATTGTCTAAGGTGAGAGAGGAATAGACTAGAGGTCCGAGGAAAAGAAAAATTGAAAACCTTGTGCATGAATGTGGTGTAAAAGCAAGATTGACAGAAGAAGAACTGAAAGAAGTGAAAAAGAAAATGACAGAAAGATCTCTTGGACTAGCAAGTGAAATTACTACAACCCTTCCTACTCCTGAGGTAGTAATGGTAGACTGCCCACATCCTCCATCACATAAAACATCACAAACTGAGAACATTACTCCTAGAGTAAACACTAGATCAAGCAAGCAGAAATCACCTAAAGAATAGAGCACAGTGAGAGAAGAGAATAAAACTGAGAAGCACATATGGAAGCCTGACATGAAGATGATAGAGAAGAGAGAAATAGAACAAGGTACACTAGTCACAATTGACAAATACTATGAAAGGTATGGAGATTCAGAAAAGCTTAAGATTGAAGACATTGTGATTGATCATTTACTTTAAAAAAGACTCTATTAGAAATTGAAGGAAGTATACCTAAAGACTTGTATGAGAGATTGGAAACAAGAAAACAGTTAGCATAGATTGATGATGATACAATCAGGAATCAGGAAATTGATAACATGTTGCCTATAATATCCTTACAAGAAAGAGAAAGAATATTCAAGGAATTGAAACCTTTGCTAAGGACCAAGTTAAGATTGTTGAAAATCATGGCGAGGAAGTATGATGAAGTCACTGAGGAAACTCGGAAGGAACTAGAGAAAATATTGATGAACACTAATTTTGACAAGCCTCCACCTCCTAAGACCACTTCACCTACACAATTAGGAATGGGAGAAAGCTCAAAATAATCTGAGACAAATGCTGAGAAAAGCGTAGTAGATCCACAACTAGATTTCTATATTTTTGGTGTGCCAGTGACTCTTGACACATCACAAGATGAAAAGGATCCATTTGTAGGGAATGTGGAAAACACTATAGCAGATGAAGCAGAATAGAAAGAGGAAGTAGAGAAGAATAAGGAAGAAGAGAAGATGAGACAAAACAGAAAGAGGATGAACAGAAAGAGGTAAACACATCTTCTATCTCATTATTGGCAAGCAGTGATGTTAATGTTGATAGCATGAATAAAGATGAGTTGGTTAAATTGGCATTTACTGCACTAAACAAAAATAAGGAAAGATCAGAACAGAAAGGTGACAAAAAGGATAAAGTGATTAGACGAGCAATTGATATTGTGAACAAATTTCTTCTAGTACCTATTATTTTCTAACACAAAGATGACATTGAAAATCTGAGAATAACACTTGATGAATTTGATGGACATTATGAGAATTTGATAAAGATTGCAGAGGAGAAGGCATAGAAGAAATATTCAGAGAAGAAGCTATCAAAATTTTGCAAGTCAATCACATGGGACTTAGGCATTGTTCAAACTTGTTTGACAAATGCAAAGAGTTGCATTGGACATGGAAGAAAACTATTTAGTTATAGCATGAATCCTATTAGGCATGTTCAAAACGTTGAAGACATTATAGCCAAAGAGAGGGAAACTTTGAATAGTATGATGGATAGTTGTGAATCATCTTCACAATCTATAACAGACTTAGACAAGGAAGTCACAATAATTTTTGCAAAACTCAATGTATTGGATAATGAGAAAGGGAGAGTATTGACAAGATTTAATTTGTTGAAGAGTTTAATCACTCCTAAGTTATCCATACTTGAGGTTTATCTATCAGACTTGGAGAAAGTGACAGATTCATTGACTAAATCTATGCCCACAGAATTGAAAGAATTTGAGACTGCATCATTTGCATTGAATGGCATAATTCATATTAGTCAAATATTGTTCAAATCGTGGAGTAGAGAAGTGAAGATCTTGGAAGACTCCTTTCAAGCTATTCTAAAACTGGTGAGAAAGCACTAAATCCTATTATTTTGTATGCACCTTTGTCATTCTTTTCAAAGGGGGAGAAGAGAGAAGGAAAAAAATATAGGAGAAGAGAAGAAAATGTGAGAAGAGACAAGAAGAGGAAGGAGAGAACATAGAGGAGACAATTTTTTGTTGGAACACTTATTCATTTTTTTGAAGTGTTTCCATCAATGCCAAAGGGAGAGATTGTTGGAAAGTGATCAATTTTATGTAATTTGACTCACTTTTTGGTTTTCATTTATGGCAACACATCTGGGTTTCAGATCGATTCCTATAAAGATAAGTTTTGCTGATTTAGAAATTGACTAAGTATAGAAGTAGAGATACAAAATTATTTTGGATATCGAAGATCGAGATCGATGAATTAGGGCAAGGGAGCTTAGAGGAAGATAGTATGGGGTATGTGTGACCTCCACCTAATATTGATTTGGTTTTGTTAATGCCTACGGTGAGTTAGAAAGAATTAAAGACAAACAGACTGCAGCAGAACAACGATACATAGTAGTTTGGTACTAGCGAAGATTGAGAGAGTATGACATGGACTCCAGACAATCAAAGATGGATTATGGTTGTTGATAACCTACACTTTGATTATGTAAGAGTGCCGACTATACATTTATTATTTTCCTTACTAAATGTATTTCTACTAAGAGCCAAATTTGTAATATTTGTAATAATTATATTAGGAGCCAACTTTGTAAAGTTGTCAGATATATATGTAAGATCTTTTTGGTAAAGATACATGATGGTTTTGATGAATGTGTTGAGCAAATAGAAGAGCAGATAATGATAGAGACCATTGATGAACTATAAAGGAACTATCTAAGCACTAGTGATGCCTATTTTGTTCGTGACTGAGAACACTTTGTACACATAATTACTTTGTAAGAACTGTAAGCTCAGTTGGCCCCTAACAGGGTGTTGTGAACCTTTAATAGGGTTGTAATTCCTTTAACAAGGAAATGCACTATGTAATATTCATCTCCTAGCAGGGCTAGGTCTCCTAATAGGGATATTATACTTTAGTACATGCTTGTGGGTACCATCCCCACCAGGGTTTTCCCTTGGCCAGGGTTTTCTCGAAAACAAAATATGGTGTTATGAGTACTGTGTCATTTTCTTACATTCTTTTCTTTACTGCAAGTTTATGGTTAATGTTTAAATGGATGAAGAATTTAATTAAGTGCTATAATATTGATTCACCCCCCTCTCAATATTATCCAATGCTATCACTATTACTACCATCTCCCCTTTCTGAATCATTTTAGAAATCATAACTCTATTTTTATTCCATTTTACCAGTTACATTCCCTTAAATGTTCTATGAAATATGTTGTTGAAGCCAAAAATTTTGGTAAGAATTTCACCATTTTACATCAGGGTCTTATGTTTAGACTTCATCATTTTCATTTGGCTCTCTGTCCTCCACATCAATTTTTTTTAAGAGGTCAATGCTTCCTCTTCCCCTCCCTTGGCTAGCATAATGGATACCCCTGGCCCTAGTCGGAAACAATGCCTTAGGAACCTTGGCTCTAAAACTCCCCAAGATACTTCATTTGACTCTAAGAGGGTTAAACATGAAAAAAGAAACAAAATGGTGGTTCCTCCTCCTCAAACTAAAGCTAAAGCCCCTAAAAAATCTAAATTTAACCTCCAAAAAATTGAATCTGATATTGAGATAACTGAAGAGACGAGTTGCCCTCGTAGGCCTACTAGACTTGTCATTAAACCTAAAAAGGAGTCAATTGTTAAGGAGGCTTCGAATTTTGAATATAAGGGGGAAAGTGAAATTAGGGATAAGGGGAAAAACATTGTGGATGATGTGACTCTCTTAGCTTCTTCCAGTAGTTCATCTCATGTTTCAGCTAGTATCAAGTCAGACTCTGGTGAACCCACCCATGTGTAGGAGAAAGAGGTTAAGATTGTGTCATTGACCACTGAAAAAAGGTAAAGCCCCAATGGAAGGAGAATGTAATAAGAGTGATAAGGTCTAGGAGAAGGTTAACAATATTTAAAAGAGAATTAGTGAGGTGGAGGAAAGACTCTACAATGTGTCTCACTTCGCTCTTAGAGCTATGCATAGTTTTGTTACGATTCTTTGTATGCTTTAGAAGAATACTGTCAAAGGAGATAACGAGGAAGATGACCGTAAGGAAATTTTCAAGAACTCATTACAATGGATTAGGATACCATGATGCTGAATAAATAATTCAAGAGGAAGAAGGCTTAGGTGGATTCCCCCTTTTTAGTTTTTACAATTTTCTAGATGCGGCCATAATGGCTTCGTTATTTTCTGTTTAAACTTCTAAAATGTTATGTAGAGTCATGTTATCTAGACAGTTGGGTATGAACTTCGAGGGTAATGGTTTAAGATTTATATTAGTTCTATGATGGATAATATGTTGGACACTGTAGTTTTTTGGTCTTCATAATAATAGTTGCCACTATGGATCCGGTCGTTGTGATTAATGCTAGTGTTAGATTTACTACTTCCATGTCGATAAGTAGTCTCTATTTTTTTTTTATACATGGATGCTAGGGTGGCTGACTTTTAATTCTATGTGTGGAAGTGTTGTTAATGGGTTTATGTTATGGATGATAATGTGTTGTTAATGTAGTTTTGTTGCTTATATAGCTCTTCTATTGGCCACCCTTTGGGTTGGATTATAAAGGGAAAACACTCTTGTTTTTCTACTTTTTTTATATAAAAAACATTTACTCTAATTATAATTAAATAATAAGGCACCTAAAAAGGTCAAATTCAGCATACTAGAGATCGACTCTAATATAGAAGCAACCGAAGAAACCAGCACCCCCATTGGTCTAATAGGCTGGCCACTAAGCCTGTTAAGAAAAAGAAAAATATGAAAGAGGAGCCGGATTCAAAAGAGGGTTGGGAGATTGAGAATAATGGAAAAGAGGAAAAAAATTGAGAGGGATTTCTTCTCTATCACGACTAGCAGTTCCTCTCATATTTCTAAGATTCTCAAAGCGGAGTCCCTCAATCTTACCCAAAATCTGGTTCTTGACAAAAATGTTAAGTCACCCACTATAGTTTAAAAAAAGACTGCTATTGGTGGGGAATGTGATAAATGTGAGGAAACTTGGGAGGAGATGAAAAATATTAAGAAGAAAAATGTTCATATGGATAAGAGGTATTAGGAGATCTCACACTTTTCTTTAAAAATCATGCATAACTTGACTGCAAAAGAGCACACTTGGTGTGGAGAATGAAGGGGATGGAAATTACAAGGATCTTTATAAGTTCCTTATAGAGGACTAGTAAATGATGATGCTTACCAATCCATGCAAGCCAAAGGATTCCTAGGGATTTGTTCCCTTTTTTTTATTTTTTTGCACTGTGTTGTATGATGGCCCTTATGGCCTTGCTTTAAACTTTGTTTTATCACTGGAACTGTTATATATTACAGTAGTAGTTTATTCTGGTATGGACCTAAGTGGCCTATTTAAGGACTTTTATTTCTATTTTTCTTAGTATAGTTGATGATGTTAGTAGCAGTTTTTTTAGTGTAGCTAATGATGTTAGTACTAGTAGTGGTTACTATGACCATAGACATTGGTTTCTCTTAACTGTTTCAAATTTTCTCTGACTATTTTTTATGTTTGGTTAGTGTGTTTTTAATGTGATATAATTATTAATTTGTTTACTAACGCCTACTAGGTTGTTGTATTTAAGGAAATATGTCCTAGTTCTACTTCTTTAAATATAAAAAACATTTACTCTTATTATATATATTATATTCATTTTATTAAAACTTTTTATAATAAATTTTATATTATATATAATATATTAGTAATAAATTTAATATTGCATTGGAAATATAAGAAATCCTTTTACTCCCAAATACTCCTAAAGGATCAAGGATATGAAACTTCATGCTGTTAAAATAGTTGAGAGGGGGGTGGATCAGTGGCCTTAATAATTATTCCAAAAGATCCAACCAAAAAATTATCTCTTAATTATAATACCTTCAGTTATATTACAGTCCCAATTTCATCAAGATGTATGCCATAAATAATCTTAACAAGTATAAACTGCTCGGTAAGATATATTGTTTATCTTTTCTAGACTTTACTGAGTAGCAACAAATAAACTTAGTGTTAACTGACCAATCCAATTTCAATAATGTGTAAAACAAAATATCAATGAAATGAAACATATACACATTTGACAAATAGATTTTAACGTGGAAACCTGATATGGGAAAAACCACCTAGGACCGGTAACCCAAAATATTTCAATCTTCTGAAGTGAGCTTGGTGAAGAGCCAACCCTGTTAAAGGTTACAATACACACTGTTAAGTGCGACCTTGTTAGAGGATTTAAAACCAATAGTTTGTGTTTTGACCTATCACTCACTATGATGTCAACAAGAAAAACTTTTGATACTCTTGATTATCTCAATACAATAAGGACTGTTAAATCCTACTCGGTTAAGAGATTTTCTGAATCAATGGTTAAACTGATATAGTAAATGATATGTTCAAAATAGAACTTTGATTTGCAAATATTTAGATCTATTGTTAGTCCAATAATACCTCTCTGATCAATATATACTTCAGTTCCTTTGCTTTCTTTCTTTATTCTTCTCGGTGAATGCTCTGTCCTTTATTGCTCGGTGTTTGCAGAATTCCTTGGCTCTATTCTTCAACCTGTATGATCATATCTGCATGAAGATTTCTATCTTCACACAAAATATATTCAGAATTACTCTCCTTAATAATGAATTCCTTCTCTCTTTATATAGACATGATTAGTCTCTTAATCTGCTTATTTTTGTCATAGATCACTCCTTGATCCATAAAAATTGCCATGAATTGCTTTATCCCGTAAAGCTCTTCTTTAGTTTTATTTTGTAAATCTCTCCTTGATAACTGTGAATAAAATGTGCTTTTAATCTCCTTCCTTTCTTTAGCTTAACTGATCGTTGATAATAAAATAATCAATCAGTCAATACCTAAATTGTAGCTTTGTCAGCTAAGCAATTTTGTCGTTCTTCAACTCCAGTTATACTCAGTCATTAACTCTAGTTATGCTCATTCATTAACTCTTGCTCGGTTACTGTTGTGCTCGGTATACACTATGAACTTCTCTGTGTTCACTATCACTTGGTGTATACAGACCTTTTATGTTTTACTAACCACATAAACTTTGTCTCTTTATATCTTCAAGTTTATGACAATATGTTTATGAAAAATCAAACCATATCAAGTTGACATTAATGACAATACAATACATTCATTAATTTAATGTCTTTCATTCACTTTTGCAGCTCGTTTATCATCAACTTATCATCTTCAAACATTCAATCAATTATAGTTCATCAACCTCTCCCTTTGGCATTGACGACAACACAATATGAAATATGCAATATAAAACATGCCATAACATACCAAACTTATTGTTCTATAACCAATTCAAATATCTGAATCTTGGTAAGCTCTTCTAGCTCAGATTAAATATGTTTAATCAAAACACATGTTTACCATGCAGTTCTCCTTGTAGATTTGATTTTGCAATGTTCTCTCCCTTCATTCCCTTCAATGGATAGGTGTAGAAATTTTTTCTTATGATTCTGTCTCTCCCTTTCTTGTAGAATCTCTTCTCCCTTTTCTAGATAGATATGCAGTGTTAACTCTCTAATTCTCTCTCTTTGATGGATGGTTATTTCATTGACAGTAACCTTTAGATATTCTCCATTGACAGTAACATTTAGATATTCTCTCCCTTTGTGCTATAGAATCTCTTCTCCCTGATGGATATTTCATTGAATCTTTCTCTCCCTTTGACAACAATTCCAAAAAATATATATAGCTCTCTAGTAGCCAACAATATCTCTGGTGTAGGAGGAAGATGGAAAACAAGAAATACAAACTTCAGGCCTAGGATCCAGAACCAGATAAAGTACCAGAAAGAAGACTAGGGTCCAAATTAAAGACATTACAAATCTACGAGACTCGATCCAGAACATGGAATATCAGATGGAGGAAATCCAGATCATGGAACACCAGATGGACGCAGCTGAGAAGTGATCAATAATGCTGCACTGTTTTGTTTGTTGGGAGTTTTTATGTTTTGTTGGCAGTATTTCGTAGTTTTTTTTTTGTTATTATATGAACTTTGCCATGTAATCTGGGGTTAAGCCCTTTTTGGTCTTATGTCTTATGTTGTGACAAAATGTTTTTGTTTTGGTCTTCAATGCCTATCTTTTCTTTTCTATGTTAAAGGGTTTCAGGGTCCCTTCAAAACCCATTGTTACCTTAACAAAAAAAATATCTCTGGTGTGTGGTTTAGATAAGTACCTTCAGTGTACTGATATGTCATTTGAGTCCAAATCTCAGTTTGCATCAACATAATTAATCTTCTGATAATGTGTAGGTTGATGCAACCTCTTAGTCAGCTTAGTGACCAATAGACAAGGGCCAAACCCCTAGTCTATTCCTTAGGTATTCAAATGTATCTTTTGGCAATGCTTTTGTGAATATGTCTGCTAGTTTTTCTTTCAATTGTACATATTTCAGTATTACCTATTTCTCTTGTACTTGTTCCCTCAAGTAATGATACTTAATAGATATGTGCTTTGTCTTAGCATGCATCACAGGGTTATTTTAAATATTTACAGCACTTGTATTATCACAATAAATAATTACTAGGCTAAGAATTTCCTCATTCATACCTTTCAACAATTGCTTGATCCATGCAATGTTAGAGCAATTTTTAGTAGCAACTACATATTTTGCTTCTACAGTTGATTGAAATATTAATCCTTGCTTTTTTACTTATCCATGTGACAAGTCTGTCACCCATAAAGAATGCACCTCTTGTAGTGCTCTTTCTATCATCTATGTTTCTAGCCTAATCAACATCAGTATAAACTTGTAGCTCAAATTTGCCTTCTTTATTGTACCACAAACCATAGTCTTCACTATTCTTCAGATATCTCAAAATTCTTTTAATAGCAGTCATGTGTGATTCCTTAGAGTCAGCAGATAATATTGTAACTATACCAACTACATGTGCTATATTAGGTCTAGTGTGTACAACATACTTTAGTTTACCAATCATAAATTTGTATAGGGTCTGATTTACCTCGGTTATCTTGTCTTCCTTTGTCAATTTTCATCTAGTTTTCATAGGTGTTCCAACTGGTATGGAGTCCTCCATCTTGAATATCTTCATAAATTCTTTGATGTATTTTGATTATGTGATGTAGATGCCTTCAGCCTGATGTAGAATCTATAGACCAAGAAAAATTTTGATCTCTCCAAACATTGAAATTTCAAATTCTTTTCTCATTTCATCACCAAATGACTTGCATAGCATATCATTACCTCCAAATATGATATCATCAACAAATATCTCAGCAATAAAAATCAAAATCTAATCATCAACATCTCCTTTCAAATACAGATTACTGTTGTCACTTGTTCTAACAAATCCAATACTAATGAGATAAGAGTGAAGTCTTTCATACCATGCTCTCAGTGCTTGTTTCAATCTATACAAGGCTTTGTGTAGTTTAAAACCATGTTCCTCTTGTTAGGATCAACAAACCCTTCAGGTTGTTCAATGTATACCTCCTCTTCTAGTATTCCATTCAGAAATGAAGATTTAACATCCATTTGGTATACTTTGAATCCTTTAAAAGTAGTATAAGCAAGTAGAATTCTTACTCCTAGTCTAGCAACGGGTGAAAAGTTTTCTCCATAGTCAATACCTTCTTCTTTTGCATAATCTTTGCATACCAGTCTTGCTTTGTTCCTTGTGACTTCTCCATTCTCATTAAGTTTGTTTCTTAAAATCCATTTGGTGCCAATGACATTTTTGTCACTCGGTCTAGGTACTAATGTCCATGTTTTATTCTTCTCAATCTGTTCAATCTCTTCATTCATTGCACTAACCCATTCTTGATTCTCAAGTGCAACATTAACAGATTTAGGCTCAAAATCACAAATCAAAGATCTATTGTTAAGTGACTTACTTCTTGTTCTCATTCCCTCTCTTTTTTCCCCAATGATCTGGTCCTATGGATGGTGTCTTCTGACATATTTAGTAAGTACATGTTTAGATCTTTGTTCTTCATTTTGATCTTCATCACTCGGTTCATCATTATGAGCAATTTCCTGATTCTCGATGTGTGCAACCTGTTGCTCGGTTGCATTGTTTTGTTTCTCAGGAAAGGTGTCAGGTTCTTCAATGTAGACAAACCTATTGTAATATTCAGGTTCTTTCTGCTTTCCTCAGCATTTTTCTCAGCAAATTCATCCACTTTAACATTTTCACTCTCAATGATTTTTTTAGAAGATTGGTTTAGACATTTATAAGCTTTGCTTTTAGTAGAAAATCCTAGAAATATTTCTTCATCGCTTTTAGAGTCAAGTTTCCCATTTCTATCATCTTTCAATATATAACATTGACTTCCAAAAACTCTAAAGTAACTCACATTTGGTGTGTATCCATACCATAGCTCATAAGGTGTCTTATTTGTGTCTTTCTTCAATTGAACTCGGTTCAGTGTATAGACAATAGTACTTACAAATTCTCTCCAAAAATTTTGTGTGATGCCTTTTTCAATCATCAGTGTTCTGGTACAATCAATAATTAATCTATTCCTTCTTTCAGCAATCCCTTTTTTTTGTGGTGTTCTCGGTGCAGAAACCTGTCTTGTAATCCCATGCTCATTACAAAAGTTAGTGAATTCATCATAAATAAATTCTCCTCCTCTATCCGATCTTAAACATTTCAGTTCCTTTCCACTTTTTTTTTCAACTTTAGCTTTATACCATTTGAATATCTTAAATGCTTCAAATTTCTCTTTTAAGAACATGACAGTCATCATCCTAGACTAGTCATCAACAAATAGAATAAATTATCTACCACCATAATAGCTCTTTGTTCTCATTGGTCCACATAAGTCAGTATGGACTAACTCCATAATAACATTAGATGAGCAGGTTTTTCTCTTGAAACTAGACTTTGTAATTTTTCCTATTTGATAATTCTTGCACATAACATGGTCGGGCTTTGAAATACTTGGCAAGTCTCTCACTTTTCTTTTCTTACTTATCTTAACCATGTTGTCAAAATTCACATGACATAACCTTTTATGCCACAACCAAACATCTTCATCTCTAGCCAATAAACAAGTGGTCTCAATATTACCAAGATAGAATAGATTACGATTTGTTTGTTCACCAGTACCGATCAACTTTCCTGTTCCATTATAGATAATTTCCTTTTTGTTCTCATATACAAATCGGTGTCCAATGTTGTTCAGCTGTGAAACACTCAACAGATTATAGTTGAGTCCTTTCACCCAATATGTATTTTCACATCTGATCAGATTATTCAACATGATGGTACCTTTTCCTTCAAGTGGGCAAGGTGAATAATTACCCATCCTAACTGATCCACCATTATAATATTCAAAATTTTCAAACTTTTCTTTATCTCTAGTCATGTGATGAGTACAACCACTATCAATAATCTAGACATCATTTTTTCTAACTTTAGATATGAGTGTTGTTTCAACATACCTTTCTTCTTCATCTAAATCATCCTTCATAGCAAAAAATACAACCTCAATATCTTCATTAGAATCAGTATCCAAATTTTCAGCTTTGTTCTCAACCAGGTAACAAGCCTTCTTGTTTTTGTCCTTGTAATATCGGTTATCTCTACTATCAGAGTATCAGTTTCTTCTATAGTCTAGTCATCATTTTTTTCATACTTCTTTTCATAAGATCTTTCATTGTCTCTTTCATCCTTTCTCTTGTTAGGGCATCTAGCAGCAAAATGTCCAATTTCTTTGCAATTAAAAAAGACCAACAGTAATTTACCTTTATATATTCCTTTTCCTCTATGTAATATCCTAGCCATTAGTGCTTTAAGTTCATCAAGTTCTTCCTTATCACTATCACTGTCACTATCATTTCCCATAGTGTGTTTGTTACTAGATTTGCTTATTTTCATAGAAGACTTGAATGCAACATCAATAGTAGGTAAGACACTGTTGTCATAGTTTTTCATCTCAAATGAAATAAGTCTACCAATCAAACTATCAAGAGTAACATTGTTACTAGCTTCTGCTCTCATTTCTTGAATTGAAGATACTCTAATAGCATAAACAGGCAATAATTAAGGTTCTCATAATTTTACTTACAACTGGTTCTTCATCAAGTACTCCTCCTCCATGGATAGAATTAACAAATTCTTTGATTCTGTCACTGTACTGAGTGATGTTCTCTCCTTTTTTCATTCTCAGGTCATCAAACTTTCCTCTTAGGCTTTCAGCTTTAGCTCTCAGCACATTGGCATCTCCTCCATGTACTAGCTTGAGTTTGTCCCACATTTTCTTTGCAGAGTTGCATGATTTCACATCTTCAAATTCAACATTGGTTAGTGAATAAGCAAGTTCTATCATCATAGAATTGTGTTCATGTTTCTCTCTCAATTGATCAACAGTCATAGGTCTGATCGGTGCAACATATTCAATATCCAATTGTTGTGTAACATAATTTCCAATACTAGATAGACAAAGTCTTATCTTTCTTTTCCATGATGCAAAGTTATCCTTGTTCAACTTAGGTACATCCCTTTTACTCATCTTGTGATATTTAGCTTAAGTCCCTTTAAAATTTTCTTCCAAGCACCAAAGCTCTGATACCAATTGTTAGAATAACTGAGAGGGGGGGTGAATCAGTGGCCTTAATAATTATTCCAAAAGATCCAACCAAAAATTTATCTCTTAAATATAATACCTTGAGTTATCTTACACTCCCAATTTCATCAAGATGTATGCCATAAATAATCTTAACAAGTATAAACTGCTTGATAAGATATATTGTTTCTCTTTTATGGACTTTACCCAGTAGCAGAAAATAAACTTAGTGTTAACCGACCAATCCAATTTCAATAACGTGTAAAACAAAATATCAATGCAATGAAACATATACACATTTTACGTAGATTTTAATGTGGAACACAATATGTG
Source organism: Thuja plicata (assembly GCA_018584345.1). Lineage (NCBI taxonomy): Eukaryota > Viridiplantae > Streptophyta > Pinopsida > Cupressales > Cupressaceae > Thuja > Thuja plicata. Next base: position 276,326 of record MU223160.1, read on the forward strand.
AAAAACCACCTAGGACCGGTAACCCAAAATATTTTCACTCTTCTGAAGTGAGCTTGGTGAAGAGCCAACTCTGTTAAATATTACAATACACACTGTTAAGTGCGACATTGTTAGAGGATTTAAAACCAACAGTTTGTCTTTTGAACTAGCACTCACTATGTTGTCAACAAGAAAACCTTTTGATACTCTTGAGTATCTCAATACAATAAGGACTGTTAAATCCTACTCGCTTAAGATATTTTCTGAATCAATGGTTAAACTGATATAGTAAATGATATGTTCAAAATATAACTTTGATTTGAAAATATTCAGATCTATTGTTAGTCCAATAATACCTCTTTGATCAATATATACTTTAGTTCCTTTTCTTTCTTTCTTTATTCTCCTTGGTGAATGCTCTATCCTCTGTTGCTCAGTGTCTGGAGAATTCCTTGGCTCTGTTCTTCAACCTGTATGATCATATCTGCATGAAGAGTTCTATCTTCACAAAAAAAATATTCAGCATTCCTCTCCTTGATAATGAATTCCTTGTCTCTTTATATAGACATGATTAGCCACTCAATCTCCTTATTTTTTTCATAGATCTCTCCTTGATCCGTAAAAATTTCCATGATTTGATTTATCCCGTAAAGATCTCCTTTAGTTTTATTTTATAAATCTCTCCTTGATAACTGCGAATAAAACATGCTTTTAATCTCCTTCCTTGCTTTAGCTTAACTGATCATTTATAATAAGACAATCAATCAGCCAATCCCTAAATTGTAGCTCTGCCAACTAAGCAATTTTGTCATTCTTTAACTCCAGTTATGCTTAGTCATTAACTCTTTCTTGGTAACACTTTCTCAGTTACTATTGTGCTTGGTATACACTTTTAAATGCTCAGTGTTCACTGTCACTTGGTGTATATAGACCTTGTATGTTTTACCGACCACATAAACTTTGTCTCTTTAGATCTTCAAGGTTATGACAATATGTGTATGAACAATCAAACCATATCAAGTTGACGTTAATGAAAATACAATACATTAACTAATTTAATGTCTTGCATTCACTTTTTCAGCTCTGTGATCATCAACTTATCATCTTCAAACATTCAATTAGTTATAGTTCATCACATGCAAATCTACATGTCAGTGGCTATATCTCAGATTTCCTGGGTATCTATAATGGGTAAAAGGCTAAGATTTGGGAGGACTCTCAGGTAGGACAACCTGGACTAGATTCTCGAGGGTTCAGAAGAATCAAGGATTTTTTAATCATGAGATGGGGGAGATGAGTGAGAGACTACATCTCAGTAGAGAATGTGGATTTCTCTCTTGAATGAAATTGGACAAATCTCTCATCCTTTGGGTCACCAATAGAAGTGAATACATTATGGAGAAATTTGAATCAAAGACCTATAGTTTTGAGACAAGGGGAGGATAAATTTTGGAATGGCTCTAATTTTGGAGAATATAACCCCAAAGATAGATATTGAACCATTTCCAAAGCCCTGGGTCATTTTTGCACCATATTACCTCTTAAGCTCTATTGGAGCAAACTTTGTTTTCTGAAAGCAAACATCTTTGAATGGGTCGCCCTCTAAACAAGGATCTTGAATACATGCTAATTCTATAGACTTGGATTTTTAGGGCCTTTTGCATGTGTTTTCTACAAAAATTAGGAAGAGGATATGGATCACTTATTACTCGGGTGAGAGTATGCCCAATCATGTTGGCATTGGTTTTGTTCCAAGCTAGCATGCAAGAGAACATTACCAAATGAGATTTCAAGTTTATTCATATTTTGGCCACATATCAAAAGGAATGCCATAGTTGGATCCATTTGGATCATAGACTCATCAATTATCATTTTGGATTCATGGAAAGAACGTAACAGACATATCTTCATAGAGAAAGAAATGCTTTTTTCTTCATGTTACATAATAAAATTAAAGTCTCCATCACAAAGATGGTCAATTCTAGGACCCATTATTCAAGCCATAAAAATACATCATTTACAGAATGGGATGCCAAATTTCAACTGAGGTAGAGTGTTCTTAAGATCCTTGCATAGGTTGGTGAGCGTAACAAGGAGTCAAGTATATAGCGGGCAGTAGTCAAGTGGTCACCTCCAACTTTTGGTTACTATAAGATAAATTTTTTTGGCTCCTCCAGGGTAAACCTGGTATCTCTGGAGTTGAGGGCATTATTCAAGATTGGTAGAGAAATTTTGTAGGAGTTCTTTCCAATTCCATGCCTATAGGCACCAATAACAAAGTAGAACTCTCTATAGTGGCATATGGACTACTTATCTGTCAAAGAAATGATATTACAAAACTGAAGGTGGAAGGAGATTCTCCCATAGTTTTTTATTCTCTGAGAAAAGGGTAAGATGCCAAACTAGTGCCTTCGGGTAGTATTAGAAAAGGAACTTGAACTATTGATTGACATGACATTAATAAACCATATTTACAGAGAAGGAAATGTGGAGGCTGGTAGATTAGCCAATTTAGGAGCATATGGGATTGATAAAATTGAATATAATTCAAATTAAGTATTGTCATGACACTTGTTAGTACCTCACATCACCTATAAAAATAATATCATCATTGATTGAAAAGTAACAAACTTTGACAGTAGGAAGCATTGATATGTTTTAAATTTTCCACTTTGAAGTATGATGCATTCTTTAGAAAATGCAATCACAAATAGATTTGGAATGTCCTTCAAAATATTAAGGCACATTCCAATATCTTGAAGGATAGCATAATAATGATATGACCATTATTAATTAGGATGAAAATGTTTTTGGCAACACACTTTCTATTTAACATTAATAATAGATGAAGGAATTCATTCCAAAATGTTAAAAGTTGAGAAACAAATTGCAACCCATAATTGAATTGAAAGAGATAGATCAAATAAATTGTAAATGAAATGAACAACATAACAATAATACCGAGGGAAAAGTGCTATAAAGTTCTCCAAAGAAAAATAGCATCAAATTCCTATCTCCAACTATATGAAAATACAAGCAAGCTAGTGAGTTTATATAGAACTGAGAGAGGGAAGAGGCGTCGACTTTGACCAATTTACCAAGAGCATCTTCCCAAGATAGAAAATTATACCTCCCTTGTAGGATGTCAACACCTGAAATCACCCACTCAAGCTAATTAAACTCACTTTATTTAACCTAAGAAATCTTAATAAAACACTAGTACATTTGATCGCAAAAATCGACCAACATTCCCGATCAAGCATTAAAATGATTTTGCTTGGTCGGTTGATAGAAGGAAAATTTTGATTTTTTTTAAAAATCCATTCCAATGTTGGTCGGAATTATGACAACCATGACAAACATGTCAGAATTATGACCAAGGACTAGGGCATCTCTCGACATGAAATTTTATGGCTCCAGACGACTTTTATTCCATACTACACCAGTTTGTTCTCATCTTTGCAGATTTTAAATCTTCTTCAATCAACACATGTATGCAGCTACAACTAAAGCCTCTTTGATTTATATGCAATGATGTTAATTATTTGCATTGTGATGAATATTGTGTTCTTTGCATATGCATATCAACAGTGAAATGTAAATGATTCACTATTTAACTAAATATTATTGATACTATTCTCCTTTTGAAGGTCAATGAATCATATTTATTGAATGAAATGAAACGAAACCCCAAAGCTTATGGAAAAGGATCATCACCACTCACCCCATTCCTCAATAACTATTCATTTAAAAAAAATAGAGCCCATTCTTCTTGATAATGGTTTTCCATAATCTGAAAAAAAAATGATTACAACACCGAATCATCCTTTTTTGCCACATCTTTGGAAGCACTGATTTCCAGTCAATTTTTTACATACATGGCGAATAGTTACACAAATATGTATAGGTACATAATTTACTATTACTCCAACAGATGTTACAAAAGCTCGTTTTGGTTTGTCTTTTGCCATGGTCAAACAATGTATTTCTGAATATAACTCGACATATGACATATAAAATATGATAATGCTTGAACTATTATTAATGTTTTTGTTATCAGTATTTTGTGGAGATTTGAGAAGATTCATTATTGTTATTATATCTATTTGAAACTCAAAGTATGCCCTCCCAAGCTAGGGCACACACACTCATAACAGTTTTGTTTTGAGTTTAATTTGGAAAAGCCAAGAATTTAGGGCGTTGACATGCTAGGACACGGTCCATGTTCAGGCATGAACTGAGGTAGTTACAGAAAATATTTTGCAACAGAATTTTGACTTGAACATCAAGGAAATGATAGTGGAAGAATAAGAAATCCCTATCAAATGTTAGAAATTGAAATATTTATTACGGAATTTCATAATGGGGTGCCACTCATTAGAACTTATTAGATATAAGAAAATATTTTCCACAAAAATACTTGGCAGGCCAAAGTGAATATACAACAGATAAACTGACATGAGTTCTAAACTGCAATTTCTTTAACTGCTCCCAACTGTGACAATGGAACTATTATGCCAGTTTGCGATTTTTTAAGATGAAATTTTTTTTTAAGAGTTTTAGCATATGTGCAATTACACTAGCATATACCTCTGACAAAATAAATGTAACTACACCTGTCTTTCTGTTATTATGAGTTTCTAATTGTATGCAAATTAAGAATCAAAATCTCCATACAGGCGTAATTTTTAAAAAAATGTCAGAATTGAGGCTATGCAATTTGCTGAGACCTTATGTCTTGAAATAAAAATTACCATAAATTGCAGTTTCAGGTTCTTGATACTTTTAGGGCCTTCCAACAAAATCACCATTGATTTAGAGGGTTATCATTGGTTTAAGGGTTATCATTGATCGTCATTTCACCATATACAAAGGGTATACAATTTAGAGGGTTTTTTAGTTTAAGGTTTTGAGGTTTAAGGGTTTGAGGTTTAATGTTTTGGGAATAAATAATTCACCCCCTCCCCATCTGGTTAGTTGTTCATACAAGTCTTAATATTAACACCATCCTTGCTACTATCAATACATAATAAAATCTTACTATCAATATGAACTACTTCGACTAGAATGTCACAGTCTCAACGCATTATGAAGTCGATCATTCGATGGAAATAAAAATAATCAAAATAATACTTCGATTGGAATGCCATAGTCTCAATGCATTCTGAAGTCTCAATTTGGACGATAATCAAAATAATCAATGAACTACTTCGACTGGAATGCCACGGTCTCAACACAATATGAAGTCGATCATTTAAGGACAATCAAAATAATCAACGAACTTCTTTGACCGGAATGCCACGGTCTCAACGCATTATGAAGTTTATCGTTCAACAAAAATCAAAATGATCAACGAACTGATTCAACTGGAATGTCACGATCTCAACGCATTATGAAGTCGATCATTCGATGACAAAAAAAATGATCAACAAACTCCTTCACCTGGAATGCTATAGTCTCAACACATTATGAAGTCGATCATTCGACCATGAATGCTGTCGATAATTTAACACAACCTTTTTTGTGTCGCCTAATCGACAAAAAAAGTCTGATGACGATAGTAGTCATTTGGTCAACCAACCTGCATGAAAAAATTGACTAACGCGCGTTGAAAATATGGCCAAAGTTTACTAGTGAAAGTGTAGGGGAAACCCAGGGGAAAGGAAAATAATAAACCCAACTATGAAAATAAAAAATGTGCATTGAAACCCCCCCTTAAGCATAGATTATGTGGGTCCTAGAAAATGAAGCCTAATGAAGTACCCATGTACATAGAATCCCCCCCTGCAAAAAAAAATAGAGAGATAAAGAAAGAAGGAACTAAGAAGTCCCGCAAAAATATGACACCTACCACAACCTAAGCAATCCTCTCAAATGAATGAAATTTATCTTAGTGAAGGGTTTTTTCAAGATGTCTTTAGTCTGATCTGATGTCTGACAATACTGAAGATCAAGGACCTTCTTATGAATCAATTCTAAAATATAGTGCATGTGAATCTAAATGTGTTTGGTATGTTGATGATGGATTGATAGTGCGAGAAATATGAATGGCACTTTGGTTGTCACAAAAGATGATTTAGGCTTCTGAAAGGGAATGCCAAACTCAGTGAGAAAATGTTGAATCCATATGGCCTCAGTAGCAGCACTAACTTCTCCTTGATACTCAACCTCATTAGATGAAAGAGCAGTAGTAGATTGCTTCTTGCTTGACCAAGAAATCATAGCAGAACTAAGAGAGAAGCAATACCCTGAAGTAGACATGTAATCCTTAGAATCACCAACCAAATTTTAATTTATATATCCCACCAAGTCAATATCCATGCCCATTGCATTGTGAATCCCATAACTGTGAGTGCTATGTATATAGTGAAGAATCCACTTAGATAATTTCCAATGCAACTCATGGGGCTCCTACATAAACTGGGAAACAATGCCCACAACATGTGAAATATCAGGGCTCATGTGAGTCAAATAGATGAGGCTTTCAACCAATTAGTGATATAGGGTAGCATCCACCAAAGGTACAATTTCCTACCAAGACTGACTTTTGCTGACCAAAGTCAGGGTTCACGGATGGACCTCTTATGTGGGACATCCTATCATAATCTAAGACAATATGATGCCCACATGATTAGTGATAACATTAATTTTGCATTAGTATGCAAACAACACTTTCGGTAAGCATACACTAAAAGATGGGACTGAACAAATCGAAGATCAGATACTAAGAGATCACCGAAGATGACTAAGTGCAAAGAGAACCGATGACACAAATTAGTGTGTAAGACAAAATCACAAAGATAGAAAGATAAAGTGGAACCCAATAGAGGAACCTGATATGTAAGTTACAGTGCAGACTAACAAGACAGTTACAGTGCATCCGAAGGACAGTCAAGCATGACTGACAGATAGAACCGAAAGTCAGTTGCAACTTGCAAAAAGTGGATCTAACTTCCATGATAAATAAAGCAAGTGTATTCTATTTATAGGATATATATTTGTTTTAAATCCATTTCTTTAGGGACAAGATACATGAATGTAAGTGCTTTAATCAGTCTAACTGATTTAAAAGACATAGAGTAGGAGATCTAGGTATAAGTTGTAAACCTAATCTTAGAGTTAACATTATTTTTATCAAAACTCGATGAAGTCAATCCATCTATAAATAGATGATGCAATCATTCATTATTATGGATGAATAAATGTTGTGAAGAGAGAGGAGAACATGAATGAATCAGACGAGAACATATATGGATCAAATTGAGAGTTTCAAGAATAGGAACAACAAAAGGTGAATTTGGTTAGCAAGAACCAAGAACAGAGCATACCGAGAATCAGAGGTATTATTCAATCACAATTAGGTGATAATATTTTTATGTAAACTAAATTGGATCTATATCAGCAATAGGATATTTCATTTACTAGGTCAATTTGTAATTTGTTATCATTCTAACAAGTGGAGCAAAGTGTAAAAATATTTTCAAGGAAGGTGGATTTAACAGTCCAACAACAAATCTCTTAACCGAGTGCACACTCAACAGTGTTGCTAAAGATCTTAACAGAGTAGAATTTAACAGGTCTCCACTGATACTCCTAACAGGGTAGATCATCAGAAGTGGTCAAATTTTAAGCCTTAACCGACCCCTTCCAATGTGCAGATAGTGAAGATTTTGTGGGTGCCATCCCCACTGCAGTTTTTACTTCCTCACAGGAGTTTTCTGCGATATCATATCTTGTGTTATGTGTCAATTTACTTTCATGAATGTTTCTATGAATTTTCACATGTATGTTAATGTTATGATTTGATATAACTCACATCAAGATAGTTTAAATTAGACTGAATGGATATATAGTTGATTACAAAGGTTAATTGATAAAAGGGATACAAAAGTCTTAGAGGTACTGATTCACCCCTTTCCTCTCAGTACATACTTCCCATTAATCCCAACAATTGGTATTAGAGCTAAGTCTCTTCTTGGAAAGATTAAAGGATTAAGAGAAAATATCATACAATGGATAAGTACAAACTTGATAAAAATATTGAGAAAAAAAAACTTGAAATTCAGATGTTCTATGAACAATATAAAGAAGCTAGAATCAACATGAGATAACTACTAGATGAAAGAAAGAATATGACATCTCACTATAATGAGACATATTATCATGAGGAAGAGATACCAGATTTCTTTGAGTCTTTGGGATAAACTACAAGAAAAGCATCAGATTCATCAGAAGAAAGTATCACAAGCCTAACTGAAATCAATTTACATATGGCTTGACAAGTTAAATATCTGCAAATCAGTCAAGAGACATAGATGGTAAGGATGATTGATGTCATGAACAATGCTAGGCAAGCTGAGCAAGAAATAAAACTAGCTATTGATGATAGAATAAAGATCAAAGAAAAGATACAAGAAAAAGAGTCTGAAATACAAAGACTTACAGAGCATCACCATGAAATTACAAATCTGATTATTCTTATGAGTCAAGAAGCAAACAGATTAAATATTGAACTCATTGAAGGAATAGAAGCTATCGGTGAACTGAGGGATGAGAATGAAACATGAAATAAGAATTTAGCAACAACATAATGAAATTATCAAGAAAGCTGAAGAAAGAAATAAAAGAATGGATGATTTTCTTGAAGGACAATGAAGATTCAACAACAATACCAGTCTAGGTTTTACCGAGAATTGAGAATCATCAAATCAAGTTGATCCAAATAATGTCTACACAAATTCAAGACCAAGAAAGCTTACATGCAATCATTGTGGAAAGCAAGGCCATGCATCAAATGTATGCAGAGGCAAAATGAAAGGTATTCCTAAATCTACATCTTCATTCATAGGATTCTGTTATAAATGTAACAAAAAGGGACATAAAGCATATGAATGTAAATCTTAGATGAAACAAACAAAGAAGGAAACCTACATGGACAAATAATGTCCTACATGCAAAATAAATGGGCACACAACTCTTGAATGATGGAAAAAGAAAAAGGCAAGCATGGAAGCCTAAAGGTCAAGAAACTCCCTATCAACCGAAGAGAGTCGGTAATCAGTATGTATGGGACTACAATACTTGGACAAATTGTACAACATGTGGAAGATATGGTCACATTGCTGAAAACTATATGAGACAATGGACTAGAAATTATAGAGGTTGGACTAACCCCAGAATGGCATGCTTACACTGTCATAAAGTTGGTCATCTTAAGAAAGACTGCAGAGACCGAATGATAGAGACAAGCACATATCCCAATGGAAACACCATTGAAGATATCTAGAGGGATAGAGACAAAAATTGGAGAAAATATTCAAGCAATGATGAAGCTGGAACAAGCAATGCAAATGGTGACACCCCATCCAATGGATCTGGTGACATCACCACTCCCACCTAAGAAAAACAAGTAAGTATGGAACTACATTACCCATGTTATTATTTTAAATCAGTTCCATATCATGTTGATATAATGCCAAATTAGCATAAAGCAAGATGCATCATGGTATTACTTGTTAAGATCTATGATAAACTACGCTTTCAAGCATATATATTGAAACTCATCGGTATACACTCAAAACTAAGGCTGCCTACATTTACCAAGAAGGATCGTTTGAATGCAAAGTTGCTAAGTATAAACTGAGCCTCGTCGGTAAAAAATTAATGAACAAGTTGTCAGTGATACCGAAACCTGTCAGTAAACGCAAAGTGAACAGTGACTTCTCTGAAACGTTTTAAGTCTCGCCAAGGAAAGTGAAGTCTTCACCGATGAACTCAGTCTTCATACACTGAGGATTTGGTAAGCATTTATGGTACACATTTTAGGGCAACACCTATAAATAAGACAACGGTGACTCATTTGTCACGACACCCAGAGCAGAGCGACCAAAGGCGATTTTCAAGCAGAGATCAACTAAGTCACAGAGCGATCATGACTTGACACACCAGCACTCCAAGCAGTTTAGGAATCTTTGCAAGCACAAACAGTAAGTTCTACGAGACCGACAACTCTATTTTTATGCATTACACAGGAAGCCCTAAATTTGAAAATGGCCTCGACTTCACGAACTGTGAAATCCAAGAATGCAAAGAAATATGAGTTCAAACTCATTAAGATTTCAGCGTGTGAGGAACATAATTATAAGATCCATCCTGAGGTTGCCTCACAACTCGATGACGCTGGTGCATTTTCACGCATTCCAGCTAGGGTTTTACTTGTGGAAGATGTTTGATCATTCATACATTGCAAGATTGTAGAGATAGGAACATCAGAGGTTGAAGATGATTATAAGAAGCTGTACAATGATGATGGAACACTTAAGGATGAGCACAGACATATTGAAGTGAAAGGGCTCACCAATTCCCTAATGTTCCCGAAGGTTTTCAAAACTGAATGGATTCAGTTAGTGCTAAGTAGAATGCATAACAACAAGCTATGGCTTGATGAACTGAAGGTAATAACCTAAGATGTCATTCATGCGATCACCGGTTACCCCATAACCGATAAAGTTAAGGCACTAAAGCATCCACCGAAGGCCGAGACCGAAAAAATGATAGGAGCCAAATGGGATGGCAAAGGGCTGAAAGTTACAAAAATAAGCAATGATGATCAAGTTTGGTGCATGTGTTCTGGGCTATAAATTCTTCCAAGCAAGAAGAATAGACAACATAGCATCCGGTGTAGTGGACACAACATTCAAAATTGTGAAGAAGGGAACATAATTAGACTTATCTGAACTACTCTTGAATCAGTTGAAGGACAATCTAAAAACTATCAGGAATGCAAAGTCAAACACATGTAAGTTTGGCTCACTAATAATGTGTATCTTCTTTTAATTTCAAGAAACATTCCCATCGGTTGGAGATGTTAAATGGGACAACACCAAATCGGTCACCATGCAAATCAGTGAGCACATAGCTACACTAGCTGATAACTTTGAGCCAGTCATGGATGAATACTTCAATGTATTCAAAGACCAAATGCAAAAGAGGGTAAGAATCCCCGAGCAACTCATTGAAATATATAAGGATGAGATATGCTTCATGTTTGACACTGACAATACATACATTAATCTTGTTCTATCAAGGATAGCATGGTTGCAACCATTAGAGTATGAGATCAACATTGATCTTGTAAATAAGGCAATTGATGCCTTGATCAATGAACCAATGGACAAGAAACAACCAAAATTTGGAACATATGAAGAGGCCAAGACAAGAATCAAATCTGGCTTAGTTGTTAAGAAAATTTTTAGGAAGAAAGACAAGATGGTGAAGAATCTGAAGAAGATACTATCAGCAACCGAGGAAGAAGCTGAACATGAGGAGGAAGAAACTGAAGAACAGTTATCTATCGACAAAGATGAAGGAAAGGATGACTCCGAAGAAATAGAGTCAGATTCACCACCTCCTTCACCAACTAAAAAGCCAAGGACAACAACTGCTTCTAGGACAAGAATCTAAACATCAAAAGATTCTACTCCTTCACCTCTAAAGAAAGGAAAGGTCAGGACTTACAAGAGGAAAGATCCCGCACCGAAAAGAGGGAAAAACAAAAGAGGAAGGAAATTCATAAGAACCCGAGAGGATATAGAAGACATTGAGAAAGATGAAGTTGTAGAGGCAGAAAGTGTCAAGGTAAAAGAACCTAGATCTATTGATGATATTTGTGTATATATTGCAAATTTTGGATCTATTATAGATTCAAACATTAGAAGATGGCTAAAACTAAATCCAGAAGATCAAAATAAAATTGAGGATGCCATCATAGAAAAAATGTACAACTTCTAATATGTACCAGTACAATTTGAAGGAAGTTATATACCAAGGGAACTCTTGGATAGATTATACTTGTGTTGGAAATTTGCATTGAAGAATGAAAAATAGATAAGAGAAAGAGTAATAGTTTCTCTAATGCCACCTGAATCAAAGAAGGTTGAAATTGATGAAATGATGGAGAAGTATAAAAAGGAATTCTCACCAAAGTTGAGAGCATACAAATTCTTTGAAGGAAAGCTTATAGAGCTTGAGCAGGAAAGCCACAAGAAATGGTGCAAGATTATGAATAGAAATATTGAGGAGGAAAGCCCCGACAAATATCTTCAACAACAAGATGTTGACAAGGCAACTGAAGATGACACATCTATTTAGTTAGATAAAGAAGAAGATGATACAATAGGGAAAAAGAATGCAAATGTTGTAGATGAATCATGGCCAAATAACACAAATGAAAACATTGTGGACACTGATGCCATAGACATTACTGATGACCCAGCAGAGGAAATGAATAAGGATGAAGATGTCATTGTTGCAAAGGATAAAACCAATGAGCAAGACATAATGGTTGATACTACACAAGTGAATATTCTAGGCAATATGCCAATATTGATACAAGCTATCAATATCCTTCAAGAACCAAGCAAGTCACCAGAGAAGGATACTCCAAAGGATGTAGGGAAGAGGAAACCAAAGAGAACACTGATGGTCAGAAAGACATCGGAGATACTCAAGATGTAACCGACACTAATAAGGTTACAGGAGGAGATAAAGAAAAAGATGCAGATTAACAAGACAGGAATGGAGAAACCAAGACTGATGAAGCAAAGGACACCAATGAAGGAGACAAACCACAAGATGGTACTCCTGAGGAAACAAACAAGCATGCTACCGACGATGTTAAGGTGAATGTGAAGACATCTGTAGACACCTGATGAGCTGAAACTGATGCCAAGAAGCAACAAGAAGAACAATAGGTCACTTCATCGAGCACAACAGAAAAGGCCAAGAAATTGGCAATGGTTTTACATTCTACTGAGTCACAAAAGAAGAAGAAGAAATCAAAGAAGAAAAAGTTAGAGGTCACCCTGGATGAACTCATAGAAATACCGAAGTGTGACCCCTCTACACTTGACTTTAAAGCATTACAGGAATATGGAGAGATATTCCAAAGGAAGGCATTGCAAGAAAAACATACACATTGCAAGAGAAGCTGAAGAAACAACACAGGGACTCCATCGTACTGGAGACAACACGAGACATATTACATCAAATTGTACCCGATGTTGGTATTGGTCAAATCAAGCCAATACTTGATCAATTAACTACCTTCATCGACATAATCACAACTCAGAACATTGATGCTGAGAAGGCAATAGAGGAGAGAGTCAAGATGAAGTACTAACAAAAGCTCATTGAGAACATCAGCCAAGAAGTTGCAGTAAATAGGGTAAAGCTATCAGAATTCATCACTGAATTAGATCCAATCATATCTAAAGCTATATCCTTAATTCAAAAGTTGAGCATAATAGAAAAGTTCACTAAGGAGAATAGTGAAAACATTGCAAAGCTGGATACAGATCTAGCAAATAGTGTACAAAGCTTAACCATCGATAGAGACAATGCAGTCAAACTACATTATGAGAAAATCATAGAGATTAAACGGTTAAGGAAAGAGCTGTGGGAGGAAAAAACACATCTCAGGGAAGAAGTAACCGAGCTCCAAGCTCAACTTCTACCAAATCTTACACTGCTCCAACAAAATATCAGTTCAGCAAGGCAGCTAATTGCAACTCCTGAGATGTCTGTAGCAGACAACATCTACGACATGCATTCAAAGATCACACTCGAGCATATGGATTTGGAGATCCTCAAAGAACAATGTGAGAAGATGATGGAAGACATGTAGTCTTCACACTCCCACATTTTTGATAAGCTCTAAGGTAAACACCTTTTCCCTTAATATCAAAAAAGGGGGAAAATGATGAGTACAAAATACAAAAAGAGAAAATGACATATATTCATTCATTCATTCAGATGGGCAAATGGAAGATATGTATATGTATATTCATATGAATGAATGATATGTAGAAGGAAAGACATCATATGTACAAATATACTGGAATATACATAGGGGGAGTCATTAAATGACTAAGGATTATATATGTTGTATATACTTAACATTTTGTTAGTATTTTGCACATATCAATTTTTGATACTAATGTCAAAGGGGGAGATTGATGACATTAATTTTCCATTAGTATGCAAAAAACACTTTCGGTAAGCATACACCGAAAGACAGGACTGAGAAAACCGAAGATCAGATACTAAGAGATCAGTGAAGATGACTAAGTGCAAAGAGAACCGATGACACAACTTAGTGTGTAAACCGGAATCACAAAGACAAAAGATAAAGTGGAACATGACAGAGGAACTCGATATGAAAGTTAAAATGTAGAACAAAAAGACAATTACAGTGCAATTGACAAAAAAAGTGAAGGACAGTTGAGCATGACCGACAAACAAAACTGAAAGTCAGTTGCTGCACGCAAAAAGTGGATCTGACTTGCATGCCAGATAAAGCAAGTGTATTCTATTTATAGGATATCTATTTTTTTTAAATCCATTTCTTTAGGGACAAGATACATGAATTTAAGTGCTTTAATCAGTCAACTAATTTAAAATACATAGACTATGAGATCTAGGTATAAGTTGTAAACCTAATCTTAGAGTTAACATTGTTTTTATCAAAAATTGATGAAGTCAATCTATCTATAAATAGATGATGCAATCATTCATTATTATGGATGAATAGATGATTTGAAGAGAGAGGAGAACATGAATGAATTAGACGATCACATCTATGGATCAAAATTAAGAGTTTCAAGAACAGGAACAACAAAAGGTGAATTTGGTTAGCAAGAACCAAGAACAGAGCATACCGAGAATCAGAGGTATTATTCAATCACAATTAGGTGATAATATTTTTATGTAAACTAAATTGGATCTGTATCAGCAATAGGAGATTTCATTTACCAGTTCAATTTGTAATTTGCTATCATTCTAACGAGTGGAGCAAAGTGTAAAAATCCTTTCAAGGAAGGTGTATTTAACAATCCAAAAACAAATCTCTTAACTGAGTGCACACTCAACACTGTTGCTAAAACTCTTAACAGAGTAGACTTTAACAGGTCTCCACTGATACTCCTAACAGGGTAGATCATCATAAGTGATCAAACTGTAAGCCTTAACCAGCACCTTCCAATCTGCAGATAGTGAAGATTTTGTGGGTGCCATCCCCACCGCAGTTTTTACTTCCTCACAGGAGTTTTTTGTGATATCATATATTGTGTTATGTGTCAATTTACTTTCATGAATGTTTCTATGAATGCCCACATGTATGTTAATGTTATAATTTTATATAACTCACATCAAGATAGTTTAAATCAGATTGAATGGATATACAATTGATTACAAAGGTTAACTGATAAAAGGGATACAAAAGTTTTAGAGGTACTGATTCACCCCTTCCCTCTCAGTACATACTTCCCATTAATCCCAACAGATTAGATTCTTGATGTTTTGACAATGAGTTTTGTGAGAAAAAAGGTAAGGAGTTTCAAACATTCTTCTCTTCGATAATGATATCAAAAAGTAGCTCTAGTGTTAGGTGCAATGAACCCATGTGACAACATAGAGTCTTAGTTAGGGTTGGTTTATTTTCTTAGTCTTCAGTATTAAAAATGTTGTGGATAAATTCTCAGATTTACGTCAAGTTTTTTTGATAGAGTTTAGGTACCTATGAATTTTTAAGTAATGTAGTTTCATAAATCTAGGTGTGTACTACAACATTGAGTTAATAAATACATTTTTAAAAAAATGAATGTTTTGAACTACCAACACGTTAATTAAATATGGTTTTAGAATTAATTTAGAAGATAGTCAAATGTGCATCCATAAAAGTTGGCTTCATATAGAGGTCAACAAAAGTTTGTGTTGGTAGGAGTATTTTATTCAAGAGAATTTGTTTTTTAAAGGAAAGAGGTTGTGCATACCTCAAGGTTCCATGAGGTATAATTTGATAAGAGAGAAGCATAATGGTGGATTGGGCAGACAATTTGGCATTGGATAAAATAATAGTTCTAGTGAGTGAGAGTTATTATTCACCAGGGATGAGCATTCACGTGAAGAATATGGTTCAAGGATGTAGAATATTCTAGCATGCAAAGGGAGTGAAACAAAATATTGGGTGCTATAAGCCACTACCAATACTAGAGAGGCCATGGGAACACATTAGTATAGATTTTTTTGGGGGTTGCCTCAAACACAAAGAGGTAATGATTGAATTTTTTTTGTGGTTAATAGGTTTTCTAAAATTAATCATTTTATTCTTTGTCAAAACACTAGTGATTCTTCCAATAATGCCGATTTTATTTTTCAAAAAGGTAGTTCAGTTGTACGGTTTTCCTAGAAGTAGTGTTTGAGATCGGGATTCAAAGTTTGTTGGCCATTTTTGGCATACATTGTGGAAGAATTTAAGCACATAGTTGGGTTTAGTTCAGCATACCATCCACAAATGGTTGGCCATACTGTTGTAAATACAAGTTTGGGTAATTTTCTGCAATGTTTGGGTGGTGAAAAAACAAATCAATGGGATTTAACATTGTTAGGATTAGAGTTTTCCATATAATAATTTAATCAATAGAAGTGTTGATAAGAATCTATTCAATTTTGTTTATGGATATAGCCTAAGACCTGCATGGATGAAATTAGAGATAGTGTAGATCTAGTGAGTAATAGTATTGTAGTTGAGGATTTTGCAAAATATATCACAGATTTTCATAATAAAAAAAAGTGAAGGAGAATTTGGAGAAGAGTGCTATCAAGTATAAAAACTATGTTGATATGCATAGAAGAGAGCAGGAATTTCATGTTGGTGAGCTAGTACACGTTCATCTAAGAAAATAATGGTTTCCAAAAAGAACCTATAATTAAAATGGGAGAAGATATGCCCATGTCGGATCTTGAGTCCATGTTTTCAATTAATGCCTATGAAGGTGACCTTCCAGAGGACATTAATATCTCACCTATATTCAATTTTAGTGATTTGTATAGATATTATGAGGAAGAGAGAAGTACAAAAACACATCTACCAAATAGAAATAGATTATAAAGTAGCATGGATTGATCATTTTCCTGAAAAGAAAGCTAAGAATGTGAATGTTATTGTTAATTCTAGAGTTGCAAAGAAAACACAAGGAAAGGAATACATGGAGTATTTTTTTCGAGGAAAGGATAAACCAATTGAGGAGACATCATGGTCAAAGGAGAATGAGATGGTTGATTATTGAATTCCAATTCTTGATTGGCCCAAATGATCATGAGTTCATTCTCATGAATCATTTCTCTACCCAGGGTGTCTGATGCAGGAGCATTTGGGTGTATGTGCAATCCTCATCATAAAAAATAAATTTCAAAGTCAGATATAGTTTTGGTTTTAAATTATTATTTTTGGATTCAGTCATTAGGAGAAATTAGGATCCATCAAGAGTAATCAGGAGGTTTCAAGAGCTATCATAAGTCATTAGGTGTAGTGATCCAAATACAATCTTAGAAGATTTTCAGAGCTATATTATTTGAAGTTTTCAAGAATCATCAGGAACTTCATTTGGAGCAATCTAGAGAAATTTGGAGGTTTTTTGGAGCTTTCAGGAGTTGTCTAGCATAGCCAATGCATTAAAATAAAATATACATATTAAATTTGAATTGGTTGTGGCTGTTGAATTTCCTTCCAACTCTTCACTTCAAATTTGAGTGATTATATATATATAATCAACTGAAAGAGAGTTCTTCTTGGAGGCAAAATATTTCTTCATGTTTCATAGGAAGTGATTCAAGTTTAAGTTTGTTCTAAAATTTAAATAATTATTGTAATCTGTTTGTGAATTATTGCATGAGATTTATTGCTATGTGTTTGGCCTTATCACTAGAAACAACTACTCCAGGTTTGGGTTACAACCTTTCTCCTCTATCTTCAACCCATCCATCATCTAATGTCTCTATCTATTCTTATTGTGAGTAGTCAAACGTTTCTCTATAAGAGAAAGGGTTGCTTCCTACTCCTCATTATTTATCTAAACAAGAGAATATTTTTTGCAGCTTCTCAAAGCCCACTTGATTACTCTTCCTCCTCCTACACATAAAAATTTCCATAAGCATGCTAAAACAAAACATTATTTTTGTGCATATCATCAAGTGATGGTTCATTCCACTATTGAATGTAAGGCCTTGTCAAATAAAATACAACATCTTCATGAATTGGGTGTCATCAATCATTCATCTATTGACACACTTGCTTCTTATTCTATGCATGAAAATTGATATTGAGGTTTACCTCTATTCCATCCATTTTGTATGTCTATTTTATAATAAAATCTTATATTATTCCCTTTTGGGGGGCCAAACCACTACCAAATCTCTTGCCCTTTCATACGAATATCTAGCATAACACATGCTGCTACTTGTACTGATGTGATCTAAATCTTCCCTATCACGCAACTATTTATATTGTTGTTAGTCGCATCGACACACCCTAAAGAAGCCCTATCATGTGATATGCAACTTTTACTACTCACATTGATACACAATCAAAATCACCCTATCATATGGCTATCAATTATGAGAAAAATTTCTATCCATACCAGTTTAATCTCCTTGATAGTGGCCCTCATCCATGGAAAATTTTGTTCTACTAAGTGTTGGTTCCCAAATTAACAGATTGGAAATCCTATGAGCTTGCCTACTCGATGGTTGGATTATCCAACTATCTTGGCCAACGAATAGAGTGATCGATTATCTTCCTCCCCTACACTTTAGGATTTGTAGAACCAAGGCGGGTGAGCCTATACCTCAACCAAAATTGTTGGCTGAAGGCTTTTATAGCAGCTAAAAATTATACATTAAAGTTGGGTGATCTCTCAAGATGGCAAGAGAACTCTTGAGATAGATCAAATTGTGAATATCACAAAGTCATTAAATATTTGAATTCTATGAGAATGATTTAATAGATACTATTGAAATATTTTTCATTATAATGTATTATTTGGTTTGAAATAAATACTGATGAATTCTTTCTGCTAGTAATTTTCTCAAACAAAGACTTCAACTTAAGGATAATAGATCAACTCCTTTCTTCTATTGGGCAATAGAGACAGTTCCTTCTTTAATCCTATGTACAACTAAGTGAGATAGAGAACACCACCTACATGCTCCTATCAACTACTCCTCTTCAATGTCTTTGATTATTTTATTATGCTACAATCATTCTTATTGATTTTAACCGAATCTTAATGAGAAACCTCTTATTTAACTTAGTGACCAATAGATAAGGGTCGAACCCCTAGTATCTTTCTTAGGTACTCAAATATATCTTTAGGCAATGGCTTTGTGAATATGTCTGCTAGCTATTCCTTGGATTGAACATATTCTAGTATCACCTCTTTTTATTACACTTGTTATCTTAAGTAGTGATACTTTATAGCAATATGCTTTATCTTAGCATGCATGACAAGGTTCTTAGAAATGTTTATTGCACTGGTATTGTCACAAGAGATAATCATTGGTTCAAGAATTTTCATATTTATACCTTCCAATAATTGTTTGATCCATGCAATGTTAGAGCAATTTGCAGAAGCAGCCACATATTCTGCTTCTGCAGTAGATTGTGAGATTCATCTTTGCTTCTTACTTATCCATGTGACAATTCTATCACCCATAAATAATGCTCCTCCTGTTGTGCTCTTTCTCTCATCTAAGTTTTCATCCCAATCAACATTTGTATAGACTTGAAGCTCAAATTTGCCTTCTCTTTTATACCATAAGCCATATTCCTCAGTATCATTTATATATCTTAGAATTCTTTTGACAGCAATCATGTGTGATTCCTTGGGATTAGCAGAGAATCTTGCTACTATTCAAACTGCATGTGCTATATCTAGTCTAGTATGAACAACATACATGAGTTTGCCAATCATAGATCTATATAGGGTCGAATTTTCCTCAGTTGAATTGTCTTCCTTTTTCATCTTGCATCTAGTTGCCATAGGTGTTCCAACTAGCTTGGAATCTTCCATCTTGAATATCTTTAGCACTTCCTTGATGTATTTGGATTGTGTGATATATATGCCTGCATCCTATTGAAGAATTTGTAGACCAAGAAAGAATTTGATCTCCCCAAACATTGACATCTCAAACTCTTTTCTCATTTCATTAGAAAATGATTTTCATAACATCTCATTACCCCCAAATATGATATCATAAACAAATATTTCAGCAATCAAAATGTTATCATCAAAATCTTCTTTTAAATACAGATTACTGTTTTCACTTGTTCTTACAAATCGAATATTTATGAGATAGGAGTGAAGTCTTTCATGCCATGCTCTTGGTGCTTGTTTCAATCCATAAAAGGATTTGTGTAGTCTACAAACCATGTTTCTCTTGTTAGGATCAACAAACCCTTCTGGTTGTTCAATGTATACCTCTTCTTCTAGTATTCCATTTAGGAATGCAGATTTGACATCCATTTGGTATACCTTGAATCCTTTGAATGCAGCATAAGAAAGTAGAATTCTAACTCCTTCTAGTCTAGCAATAGGTGCAAAGGTTTCTCCATAGTCAATGCCTTCTTCTTGTGCATACCCCTTGCATACTAATCTTTCTTTTTTCCTTGTGACTTCTCCATTCTCATTCAACTTGTTTCTAAATATCCATTTGGTACCAATTAAATTATTTTTATTTGGTCTAGGTACTAATGTCCATGTTCTATTCTTCTCAATCTTTTCTATCTCTTCATTCATAGCACTAACCCATTCTTCATTTTCAAGTGCAGTATTAACAGATTTAGGCTCAAAATCACAAATTAAACATCTAGTGTTCAGTGACTTACTCCTTGTTCTCATTCCAGGTTTCTTGTCTCCTATGATCTAGTTCTATGGATGGTGTCTTCTGACATACTTGGAAAGTATCGGTTCAACTCTTTGTTCATCATTTTGATCATCATCTTGACCTTCATTCTAATCTCCATTGCTGGGAACATTATCTTGAGCAATTTCTTGATTTTTGGTGTTTGCAGCCTGATGCTCGGTTGCATTGTTCTGTCACTCGGGAGAAATACACTGTTGCTCAGGCAGAGTGTCAAGTTCTTCACTGTAGACAAACCTATTGTAGTCTTCTGGTTCTTTTCTTCTTTCCTTATCATTTTTCTCTGCAAATTTATCTACTTTGGAATTTCCAATTTCAATTATTTTTTTAGAGGACTTGTTAAGACATTTATAAGCCTTGCTTTTGGTAGAATACCCTAAAAATATTCCTTCTTCACCTTTGGAGTCAAGCTTTCCATTTCTATCATCTTTCAAAATATAACATTGACTTCCAAAAATTCTGAAGTAACTTACATTGGGTGTGTATCCATACCATACCTCATAAGGTGTCTTATTGGTGTCTTTATTTAATTGAACTATGTTCAATGTGTAGATAGCAGTACTAACAGCTTCTCTCCAGAATGTTTGAGTGATGCCTTTCTCAATCACCAGTGTTCTGTCACAATCAACAATGGATATATTCCATCTTTCAACAATCCCATTTTGTTGTGGTGTTCTTGGTGCAAAAACCTATCTTTGAATTCCATGCTCATTACAAAAGTAATTAGTGAATTCATCAGAGATAAATTCTCCTCCTCTATTTGATCTTAAGCATTTCAGTTCGTTACCACTTTGTTTTTCTAGAATAGCTTTATACCATTTAAACATCTTGAATGCTTCTGATTTCTCTTTTAATAACATAACTGTCATCATTCTAGAATAATCATCAACAAAGAGAATGAAGTATCTATCTCCATAGTATCTCTTTGTTCTCATTGGTCCACATAGATCAGTATGGACTAATTCTAGAATGGCATTAGATGTGTAGGTTTTTTCTCTTGAAACTAGACTTTTTCATTTTACCTTTTTGACAATTCTTACACATGGCATGATCGGGATTTGACATGCTCGGTAAGCCTCTTACTTTCCTTTTATTGCTTATCCTAATCATGTTGTCAAAATTCACATGACATAACCTTTTATTCCACAACTATATTCTTCGTTTCTATCCATTAAACAAGTGGTGTTTATATCATCAAGATAGATTAGGTTACCTTTTGTCTGTTCACCAGTTCCAATCAACCTTCCTGATTCATTAATGATCTTTGCCTTTTTGTTCTCAAATGCAACTCAGTGACTTGTGTTATTTAGCTGTGAAACACTCAATATATTATAATTAATTCCTTTTACCTAGTATGTATTTTCACATCTGATCAGATTACTCAACATTATGGTTCCTTTACCTTCAACTAGACAAGGTGAGTCATTGCCCATTCTTACTAATCCATCATTATAATACTCAAAAGTTTTAAACTTTTCCTTATCTCTAGTCATGTGGTGAGTACAACCATTATCAATAATCTAGACATCATTTTTACTAACTTTAGATATGAGTGCAGTTTCAACATACCTTTCCTCTTTGTCTGAATCATCCTTCATGGCAACAAATACCACCTTAATATCTTCATCAGATTCGGTGTCAGTATTCTTAGCTTTGTTCTCATCCAGGTAACAAGCTTTCTTCCCTTTGTCCTTGTAGTCTCGGGTATCTCTTCTGTCAGATTGTTGGTTGATTTGGTAATCTCTATCATCACCTCTGTCAAACTTCTTTTCATATGATCTGTCACTATTTATGTCTTCTTTTTCTTTTTTTTAGGACATCTAGCATAAAAATGTCCAATCTCTTTACAATTAAAACATACCAATGGTAATTTACCTTTGCATCTACCTTTGCCTCTCTGAAATCTTCTAGCCATTAGTGCTTCAATCTCATCAAGTTCTTGGTCATCACTATCACTTTCACTATCATTTCTCATAGTGTGTTTATGACTTGACTTACTTATTTTCAAAGAAGATTTGAATGTAGAATCAATAGATGGTAAGACACTGTTATAAAAGTTATTCATCTCAAATGAAATAAGTCTACCAACCAAACTATCTAGAGTGACATTGGTATTTGCTACTACTCTCATTTCTTGTATAGAAGATACTCTAATAGAATAAACATGCAGTAAGGTTCTTAGGATTTTACTTACCAATGTTTCTTCTTCAAGTACACCTTCAAATCCTTGAATAACATTGACTACCTCTTTGATTCTACAGTTGTACCAAGTGATGTTTTCTCCTTCTTTCATTATTAGGTCATCAAATTTTCCTCCTAGGATTTCTACCTTAGCTCTTATCACATTTGCATCTCCTCCATGTACAAGCTTCAATTTGTCCCACATTTTCTTTGCAGTGGTGCATGTATTGACATCTTCAAATTCAGCATCGGAGAGTGAAGAAGAAAGTTCTATCATCTTAGAATTGTGTTCATTATTTTTTCTCAATTGATCAAGTGTGTGAGGTCCTATAGGCAACACATATTCAGTATCCAAGTATTGAGTAACATCATTTCCAATACCTGATAGGTGGAGTCTTATCCTACTTTGCCAAGATGCAAAGTTGTCCTTGTTCAACTTAGGCACATCCCATTTTCTCATATTGTGATCTTTAGCTTAGGTCTTGAAACCTTCCTTCTAAGCACACAAGATCTGATACCAATTGTTAGAATAACTGAGAGGGGGGGTGAATCAGTGGCCTCAACAATTAATCCTATAAATCAACCCAAAACCTTTATACCACAATTATGAACCTCTAGTTATCTTCAGTCCTACAAGATGTATGCCTCTAAATAATCTTATCAAATAAATACTACTCGAAGTTCAATGTTAATCCTTATCTTTAAGCTTTACCGAATAGTAATCTAGCCTTTACTGAAATACAGTAACTTACTGTTTACCGATCAATCTTGTTTTAATAATGTGTAAAAAAAAACATTAAAGAAATGAACCATATACACATTTGACACATGGATTTTTAACGTGGAAACCATGTTAGGGGAAAAACCACTTGGGATCAGAAACCCAAAATTTTCACTCTTTTGAAGTGAGCTCAGTGAAGAGCCAACCTTGTTAAAGGTTACAATCACACTGTTAAGTGCGACCTTGTTAGAGGATATAAATATAATAGTTTGTCACTTGATATCTGGAATTTCACTATGCTATCTTCATGAGAAAACTTTTGATACTCCTTGAGATGTATCTCAATATATAAAGGATAATTAAATCCCACTCTGTTAAGAGATTTTCTGAATCAGTGGTTAAACTGAAACAATATATGATCTGTTCATATATAAAACTTAAACTTGCAGATGTTCAGATCTATTATAAGCTCATAATACCTTTCTGATCAATGTTTCCTTTTTGTTCCTTTGCTCCACTTCTTTCTGCTTGGTCATGTTGTTGCTTCTCTGTTGCTCGATGTCTGCAGAAATATTTAGCTCTGTTCTTCAGCTTGATTGATCATGTCTGAATGAAGACTTCTTTTCTTCACCAGTATTCTCTTCCGCATCCTCTTCTTTCCCCCAATTCATAATGAATTGGCTTTTATCTCTTATAGACATTATTTCACCATTTCTAAGTCTTTGTCTTTCTTGTTCTTGACGTGATCCACGGATCTCGCCATTCTTTCTTTAAAACTTGCTTTAGTTTTATCCCGCAGATTTCTCCTTGACAAATGGAATAAAACTAGATTTAATCTCTGGCTTTTAACTTTTTGATGAAAACAATGTTATCAACTAGTTAATTCCATATTTAGCTCTTGCCAACTAAGTCTTTTATCATTTATGAACTTCAGTTCTTATCGGTGTTTAACTCCTTGTTTGCTTGGTCTTGACTTCAGTTGTCCTCGGGCATCTCTGCCCGTCGGGGTTCTCTGTTCATCGGGCAACATTGTGACATTCAGTTATGCTTGGGTATCTCATAGGTTCTTCCTGGTAATGCTTTCTTGGGTATCACTGTGAATTTTCTCTCAGGGTTCTCTATCCGTTGGGGTGCACTATCCATCGGTGTTTGTTGTCACTTGGTGTATACTAAAATTTTATGCAAAGCTGATAACATAATATTTATCTCTTTGTTTCTTTGAAGTCTTTGAAAATATTTATATAACCAATAAGATTATATCAAGTTGAAATCAATGAAAATACAATACATTAGCTGATTTAATGTCTTGCATTAACTTTCTACAGCTCGGTGATTATCAACTTAACATCTTCAAACATTTAATCAGTTATAGTTCATCAATTAGGTGTAGCAATCCAAATACAATCTTGGAAGATTTTCAGAGTTATATTATCTGAAGTTTTCAAGAATCATTAGGAGTCGTAAGGAGCAATCTAGAGAAATTTGGAGGTTTTTTGGAGCTTTCAGGAGTTGTCTAGCATAAACAATACATTAAAATTATATATATATATATATATATATA
>MU223160.1:336757-381462 GCA_018584345.1 Thuja plicata
ATATTTCTCCTCTATCTTCAACCCATACATCTGTAGACCTTATGGCAAGAGATATTGTCAATTAGTGTCAAAACACTTAGTCATTCAGTGTTGCCCGAGTATACAGTGTCGCCCAAGTGTTCAGCATCGCCCGAGTGTTCAGCATCACCCAAGTGTTCAGCATCACCCAAGTGATAGTTTATCACCCGAGTATTCTTTTGGACCCGAGTGACAGTTTGAAGCTGACTTTGCATATATTGTTAAATATAATTTTGTTTATTGCAAGCCGACTTACATAGTTATTTGTTGAATAAAGATATATATGTAAGATAGTTTTTTTTATCCAATATGATTATGTGAGGAGTATATGAGTAAGAAAATAATAAGTATGAATGTATGCATAAGGAATGTGAATGACAGTTTGATTTAAGTACAGAAGCATTTAGGACAACAAAGTCTCATCTATCACATTCAGGTGATCATTTATATTTGAAAGAATCCTATTCAACAATCATAGTTGCACAGAGTAGATCATCAACTGGTTCATTCTCACAAGTGGATCACAAAAATCCTTTAACAAGGTGGACCTAACTGTCCTTTCTATGCTCCTAACAGGGCAGACCATCAGAAGTGGTCATTGTAAGCTCTAACAGACTAAATTTATACTGCAGTACTAAATCTTGTCACTTGTCACTTCAACAAACTGATTTGGTAAGTCAACTCAACAATGCAACACAAGAATTTGTCAATCTAAGGACAAAAAATGAAAGACTGCAGAGTGATCTCAATACTGAAAAGAAAACAAATGAAAGTATGATGAATTCACAAAATAGCACAGATTGCACTACAGAACTCAGACATCATGGACAGAATGGATTAGGTTATATTGAACAAGGTGAATCCTCACAACAAGGAGCTCAAAAGGACAAACCTACATGCAATCATTGTGGTAAGTCATGGCATACATCAAATAAATGTTGGAGCAATGGAAAGTCAAAATTTAATGGTAAATGCTAAAGTTGCAAAAAACATGGACATAGAGCAAGTGAATGCAAAGAGAAAGCTAAGTTTTAAGGGAAATGCTACAAATGCAACAAACAAGGTCATAAATCTTCTGAATGTAGAACTAAGAAATGGAATCCTGGTGAACAATTAACCAAGGAAATTTTTGGTTGGGATTACAACCCTTGGTACAAATGTTGTCATGCTGTGGTGAATATGAACACATTGGTGCAAATTGTATGAAGACTCACTTTAGAAAAAGAGATCCTACAAAGAGATGTTATGTGTGTAAGCAACTCGGTCATCTAAGAAAGAACTGTATGAACAGAGAAAAAGTTGATACTGGTTTTGACAATGGAAAAGCCAAAGTCTCTGAAATCAAAACTCGGATGAGCAAGCAATGGGTAAGGAAATCCTCAGATAATTTAGATCAAAGCAATGAAGGATCTAATGACACCCTAAATAGTGAGATGGTTGGATCTATCATTACAAAATAGGAAAGTAAGGAGATGACTGGAGCTGTGCAATACAAGCCATCCTACATCAGTTCTAGATAAGAAATATAGTCCATATCTGTATATTGATGCATGAAGACATATTATAGTTCAACCTGAGTTAGAATATTAGTTACATGTGAGTCAATCTAGCTCACCCGAGCTGAGTCAGGTAGTATTGATAATTGGAAAGTTAGTTTCACCTGAGCTTCCGAGTGAATCTTGGAGAAACACCTAAGTCACACCAGCTACTATGTATGGAGAATTTAATGAAATACTCTAAAGGTTAAAAATATCTTATAACTGAAGGATTGTAGAGAGTATTTCTTACAAAGATTTCAGTTTACAAGTCAATCCAGATCCCTTAGCAATTCAGTGCGAATTCATGGTTGAAAGCAGAGTTTGATCATTTCATCCGAGAAATATGACATCCACTTTCAACAGGAAGGTCAAGAAAGTTTCTGAGAAGCTAGTAAGGAATGCAATTTGTGATCTTCCAGTGTTCAAGCTTCATCCAACAGTTGCAGAGGAGATAGACCTAATGGGAGCCCATTCCCTAATTCCTCCAAGAGTATTATTGGTTAAGGAAATTTGTAGCTTCTATCACTAAAACATACAGTATCTTGCAACCAGTGAGATGAATCAAGCATATGATAAATTATGTACCAACGGGAGTCTAAAGCCCGAGCATAAGCACCTTGAAACCAAGGGTTTGACACACATCATGCACATGCCAAGGGATTTCCAGACAAAATGGATGAGATATGTTCTTAGTCGTGTCCATGACATGCAACTATGGTTGGAACATCCTATGAAGATCACTAAGCAGATAATTCACCATGTCACTGGGTTTCATTTGCTAGATAAGCCAAATGATACCAAAACCCTAACCAGGGATGAACTAGCTGAGTGGGACGAAAGAGGCATGAGACTTAATGGAGTAACTGATATGGAGTTAAAAATTGGCATTCATATCATAGCCCATAAGATATATAGCTCGAGCAAACCCAATAGTGTTGTGTGTGAAGTTGTTGACCTAGCATACAAAGTAGTAAAGAAGAATCTAGTATTCGACCTAGCAGAATTGCAAGTCACCCAGTTGAGAAAGAATATGGAAAGCATCTGAGTATCCAAACAAATTCATGTAAGTTTGGTTCTCTTCTAATCTGCATACTCTTTTATGTTGAGAAGTTGTTTCCCTCCAAAGGAACAGTAGCATGGAAGAAGGATATACCTAGTATCCATCAAATTAATGAATTCACTATTGAGTTAGAAGATAACTTTGATAGCATTATGGATGGATACTTTGAGATTTTCAAACAGAAAATGTAGAGTAGATATAGAATTCCCAAACAACTAGTTGAGAATTAAAAAGATGAAATATGTTTTCTAGTTGATTGTGATAAGGTTTATATAGAAGCAGTAAAGCCTAGGGTTGCATGGGTAAAACCTCTGTAATATGAAGATAACAAAGATGACAGAAAAAATATCATAGAGGCTCTTTTGAATGAACCTGTCAATCCAAAGGAACCTTACTTTGGAACATATGAGGAAGAAAAGAGCAAGATATCTTTGGAGATTGAGATTCGTAAGATATTGAAAATAGGAAGGAAGAGACTTGATACATTCAAGAAGAAGTATGGCAAGACCTCTGACTCTCCTACCATCTCCAAGATTAAAGAGGACACAGTTAAAGCAGAGGATACAGTTAAGATAGAGGTTGTTGAATCTAAAAAGGAAGAAATTAATATTAAACCTCCATAAAAGAAGAGGAAGACAACACCTAAATAGAAAAAGGCAAAATGCACTACTCCTGTTGTCACCTTGAGGAGATCAAGGAGAAAACTTATACTAAGTGATGATGAGGATGAGGATGAGGATGATGATGAAGAAGATAATACTATGGTCTTCACTATTTACCAACTCCCACACTTGATCAAAAGATTAAAGACCTTAAAGAAGGAAGAGCCATGAGTTCTTTGAAGTCACTGAATTATGCTTCTAGGTCAGAAGAAGAAAAGAAGAAGAATGAGAAAGCAGTGGTGGAGAAGATGGAAAAGTGGAAATGTGACCCTTCTAAGTTGAAGAGTTATATGACTGAATACCTATTTAAGGCAGTATCTATTCCCTGGATGAATGTAGTACAAATTGAAAAAGATATAAGGGAAAAATCATTGAAGAAAGTCATGCCTGCAATGAAAGGAAAAGAAGTAAAAGAGGCCCTAATCAAACATCAGAATAATCACACCCCCAGATTTAGGGCATTCCAAATACTGAACAAGAACATAGAAGATGTAGCTCAACATGCCACATTAGCGTGGAAATAAATATTTGAAATAACAGAAGGTAATGTCAAGGAAGAAGTAATGAGTACAAATCCTCCAGCATAGGAAAATGATGATACACTACCCGAGGTACAGAATATTGAAGATTCTAATGCATATCAGATTATAGTTGAGGTAATGGCATCATTACCCCAATCTCCTATACAAAATATAGTACCTCCAAGAAAAGACAAGGTTGCAGAATCCACATCTGAACATATAAAGACCGAGCAACAGGCTCCTCTTACTACTGAGACATGCACACTTGAGTCACGGAAAGACAAGGTAGATATTTCTACTACTAATATTGATTCATTAGTAAATATTGATCCAACAATTGGTATTGTAAAGGTCAATGACCTAATTGGATTGAATACTAAAGCAAAGGATGAGGTAAGTAAAGGTAAGGAAATTGTTCCTTCACTGAGTCCTAAGACAAAGGCAGAAATTACTGATGAGATAGATCTAGATAAAGATATTGTGATTCCTAATTAGGATCTATCTAACCTATCTGTAGAGAAAATGGATATTTTGGGAGAACTGTGGAAGAAAAGAGCTACACAACAAAAGCTCCAAAAGAAAAGACAAAGGAATAAAGTACTTGAAGATGTCAAAGACATATTTGTAGATGCATTGTAGATTGAAGTAAATGAGAGTGACTTAATAATGGACCAACTTGTTGACATTGTCCATAAGTTCAACATAGATATGAATGGTCAGGAGAAGTTACTTGAGAAGGCAGGGAAGAAATTTGAGAACAAGGTTCTAGAAAACATTGCAAAGAATATTGTAATTGACTAGGTGCAGTTTACAAAGATCATCAACACTCTAGAAACCACTGTGAAAAATGTGGTAGCACTATTTGTAAAGTTGAGTGACTCTAACTTTACTATGGAAATCAAGAACAAGTTAGTAAAGATCGATGCAGACATGAAGGAAA
The DNA here is from genome assembly GCA_018584345.1 of Thuja plicata. Lineage (NCBI taxonomy): Eukaryota > Viridiplantae > Streptophyta > Pinopsida > Cupressales > Cupressaceae > Thuja > Thuja plicata. The sequence continues at coordinate 341,497 of MU223160.1, forward strand.
GTGCAAGGAAGTTAGCACTTGACCCGAGCACTAGTTCTACTCACTTCATGAAATTCAAGTTTCTTACTAATCTACATGGTGAATTGTTGAGAGAAGAAGCAAGGACCAGAGAATCTCTTACAATAATCCAGAGCCAAATTCTACCACACATGGGTGGAATGAAAAAATGCATAACACATGCTAAGACACTCATTCATGACAACAACTTCTCAGTTGCCGAGCTAATGATAGAGTTGTCTCCAGAGCTACAAGTTGAATTGCACATCACGAAGGTGCTACCGGACAATTGGGACAACACTCTATCTCAAATTTTGAAGGTACATAGTGATTTCCTATCCTACTTCGGGATAACATTGTAAATATCACTTTTTGGCATTTCTGTCAAAAACAAGGGGGAAATTTCATTATATTGTAATAAAGAGAACATATGTATAGTGAATATCTATTTTTTCAAAAACACAAAAACATAGTCAGTTGGACCCGAGTAGCAGAAGCAATGTCAAAATCCAAGTAGACAAATAGGGGGAGTTTTGACATATCAATTACAAAATTCAATGATAAGTGTTTTGTCACTAATGCCAAAGGGGGCGATTGTAGACCTTATGGAAAGACATATTGTGTTAGGAACCTGTGTGTTCCTTCTATTTATTTTGTTAGTGTAGTGTTGTTGGACGCATATGCTTTGTAAGTCGTCCCGTGAGTATATTTTATTATCCCACATGCATAGGTAGTATTACTTTTCTAGATCGTACTTAGTATATAAGAGTAGGTTGAGGCCTTTGCTGGATACCGACGAATTTATTGTATTGAGCTTGCTCAAAGGAGGTTACCCCCTCGAAGTGGCCCGCGATCAATAGATTCATTCTGAGTTCTGCTATTGCTCTATATTTTGTTATTTCGTGCATTCTCACCAAATTGCTGTAAGGAGGTTCCTCTCATATTTTCAATTAGTGTCAAAAAACTTAGTTATTTAGTGTTGCCTGAGTATTTAGTGTTTCCCGAGTATACAGTGTCGCCCGAGTGTTCAACATCGACCGAGTGTTCAGCATCGCCCGAGTGTTCAACATTGTCTGAGTGACACTTTATCACCCGAGTAGTCTTTTGGACCCGAGTGACAGTTTGAAGCCGACTTTGCATATATTGTTAAATATAATTTTTTTTATTGCAAGCCGACATTCAGAGTTATTTGTTGGATAAAGATATATATATGTAAGATAGTTTGTTTTATCCAATATGATTATGTGAAGAGTATATGAGTAAGAAAAAAATAAGTATGAATGTATGCATAAGGCTTGTGAATGATAGTTTGATTTAAGTGCAGAAGTATTCAGGACAACAAAGTCTCATCTATCACATTAAGGGGATCAGTTATATTCAAAAGGATCTTATTCAGCAATCACATTTGCACAGAGAAGATCCTAAATTGGTTCATTCTCACAAGTGGATCAGAAAAATCCTTTAACAAGGTGGACCTAACAGTCCTTTTATTTAAATCTCTTAACAGAGTTGCATTACTTATTGTATTGTACAAAATCCTTTAACAAGGTGTACCTAACAGTCCTTTCTATGCTCCTAATAGGGAAGACCATCAGAAGTGGTCATTGTAAGCTCTAACAGGCTAAATTTATACTGTAGTACTAAATCTTGTGGGTATCATCCCCACCCAAATTTTACTTTCTTTTGGAAGGTTTATGGGTAACCAAATATTGTGTTATGTGTTCTATATGATTCTTTACTTTCAAGTTATATTCATAAAAATAAATAAGTTAATCTAATTTTGGATTAAAAGGATTAAGTTCTATTGGTTCTTGATTCAACCCTCCCCCCCCTCTCAGTCACTGGGCACATCATATAACTCAAACACCATCAGCTAATGTCTCTATGTATTCTTCTTGTGAGTAGTCAAACGTTTCTCTATAAGAGAAAGGGTTGCTTCCTACTCCTCATCATTTATCTAAACAAGAGAACATTTTTTGCAGCTTCTCAAAGCCCACTTGATTACTCTTCCTCCTCCTACACATAAAAATTTCCATAAGCTTGCTAAAACAAAATATTATTTTTGTGCATATCATCAAGTGATGGGTCATTCCACTAGTGAATGTAAGGCCTTGCCAAATAAAATACAACTTCATGAATTGGGTGTCATCAATCATTCATCTATTGACTCACTTGCTTCTTATTCTATGAATGAAAAGTGATATTGATGTTTACCTCTATTCCATCCTTTTTGTATGTCTATTTTATAATAAAATATTATATTATTCCCTTTTTGGGGGCCAAACCACTACCAAATCTCTTGCCCTTTCATATGACTATATAGCATAACACATGTTGCTACTTGTACCGATGTTATCTAAATCTTCCCTATCATGCAACTTTTTATATTGTTGCTAGTCACATCGACACACGTCTAAAGAAGCCCTATCATGCGATATGCAGCTTTTGCTACTTGCATCGATGCACACTCAAAATAACTCTATCGTGTGGCTATCAAGAATGAGAAAAATTTCTATCCATACCATTTTTGTTCTACTAACTGTTGGTTCCCAAATTAACAGATTGAAAATCTTATGAGCTTTCCTACTCAATGGTTGGATTATCCAACTATCTTGACCAACAAACGGAGTGATCGATTATATCTTCCTCCCCTACACTTTAGGATCTGCAGAACCAAGGTGGGTGAGCCTATACCTCAACCAAACTTCTTGCCTAAAGGATTTTTATAGAAGATAAAAATTATACATTAAAGTTGGGTGATCTCTCAAGATGGCAAGATAACTTTTGAGATAGATCGAATTGTGAATATCACAACTATTAAAGATTTGAATTCTGTGAGAATTCTTTAACAAGATACTATTAAAAAAAAAATTATTATAATATATTATTTAGTTTGAAATAAATACTGATGACTGCTTTCTTCTTGTATTTTTCCCAAGTAGAGAGTTCAACTTAAAGATAATAGATCAGTTCCTTTCTTCTATTGGGCAATAGAGACAGTTCCTTCTTTATTCCTATGTACAACTAAGTGAGAAAGAGAACACCACTTACATGCTCCTATCAACTGCTCCTCTTCAATGTCTTTGATTATTTTACTATGCTACAATTATTCTTATTGAATTTAACCCAAGCTTAATGAGCCCAATAAGATAGAATTAATAGTGCCTAATAATTCTAATGATCAAATTATAGAATAACGGGAATAATTTCCAAACATAAATTTTTAAAGCAGCTTTTGTTGGAAATACAATAATGGGAAAGAAAGATACTAAGAGGGGGGGTGAATCAGATCTTAGACTTTAATCACTTTAAAAAAAACTGATCCACAAACATATATATACGAAATTGATCTAACATCTAGTAGCATCCATGACTGTAAATAGATAACACAATACACAGAATTTGGTAACCCAGAAACCCAAATAGGTAAAATTGGGGTGGGGATAACACCCACAAATTCTTCACTACTGTAGCAATAAAGTGTGCCTGTTAGGGCTACAAAATTTTGATCACTTCTGGTGATCTACCTGGTTAAAGTTCTACCCTGTTAAGAGCTACAGATTATTACAATCTACCTTGCAAAAGGATTTCAACTTACAGTAAAGTAAGCACTCGGCTAAGAGATTTAGAAGATCTGATAGAACCACTCTATTAAGATATTTTCACGTGATACACTTGTTAGAATGTCTCAAATACTAATCCTTCAATGTGCACTCTGAAGTTGATAACGGATCTCCTCTTTACAATGTCTTCTCTGATCTTATAATCTGATATGTCTTACTCTGTTGCTCACTGCTCTTCAACTCTGCTATATCTATGCTTCTTGTCGAAACAACCCTTCACACATCTATCATGTATGTATGCACCTTCTCTCTATGCTCTATATCACTCTCTAAAATTAGGGTAAGAAGCAATCTTATTATAGTCTTCAAATCTGGAAAATAGATCTAGATCAACGATAAAAAATAAAAGGCTTATGCCTCCTAGGCATTCCAATATTTTCATTGGTTACATGCCATGTATTAGGATAAAAAAATTAAATTCATCAAATAATTAAATGCATGTTTATCCTGTTGAAAGTATTAAATGCTCAACTACGTCGGCCCAAAATAGTTGACCTAGGAATAACTGACATTCCTAACATTAACATCAAAACTATCTTGTTCAGCACTAATGACTCCTGTTTCTCAGCACGGACTTGCAAGGTAGCTTGGCATCTATGATTTGCTCTTCTCGGCAATGACTTGTCGGGTAGCTCAGCCTATACTATTTATCTCAGCCACAGTGGTGGCCGACCAAAACTACCTAGATAAATGACTAAGTGTGGACACTAAATGATACCCAAAAGCTCAGAGATTAACAATCTCCCCCTTTGATATTTAGTAGAAAAAACAATTATCATTTTGTTTACATCCACAAAACTTCTTAAGTACACACAGTACTCCCCCTTTGATTATACTTCATAATTAATAGATTATCTACATAATATACATGCCTTCAGCAAAAAAATACTATACCTTCAGCTCATATGTTCCTTCCTTTCCTGATTCCTCCTTGTTTTTGTCACTGATAGCTGGAGGGGTTAAGTTGTACTTATCCAAAAACTATTTATGAAGTTGTAGAATCAATGAAAATGAAGTATCCCAACTATCTTTAACAAACTTCATAACTTCCAACTTAACTTCTAGCTTAGAAGCTAGACTTACCAAACTTTCTGCAGTAGAGAGATGAGAGTCTCTCTTTACCAATTCTCTTGTAGCTGTAAGTTCTTTCTGAATAACCTCCAGATGAGTTATCAAATTAGCCTGAATTGTAATCAATTTGGCCCTGATTCAGCCATCTTTAGCCATAAGCTTGGCTAACCTCCTCTGTGTATAAGTTAACTTATTGAAATAAATGGAGCTAGAGCTAGCATCCATACTTAGTGAACTTGGAGTTGACTTCATATCCAGGTGCAATTTCTCAATTAATTGTTGATTTTATTTTGTAAAGAATGATTCATCACATAGTCTCTTGTACAAAGAAAATACATTGTTTGCAACTTCTTCTAGAATTTCAATGAGAGAAGAAAGTTCAACCTGTTTTGTAGCTATCTCTCCAGATATCTTTTCCAGTACTTTATTCTCAAACTTTCTCTCAGACCATTGTAATAGTTTGCCATTTTCCTCAATATTATCACCAGTCACCTTTTGTACAATGTAAACTAGTTGTTCTAGTATAGGTGCCCGGTCATTTACATCATCCGTATCAAAAGGTTTTACAAAAAATATATTTGGTATCATGCAAAACTTGCTTCTTCTTCTGTTCTCTCTTCATTTCTTCCTGTCTCTACTTCCTCTTTAAAGTTTCTTGAAGGGTCTGAATCTGCTCGTATGACAAACTCTCAGGATCCCATTTAGGAATCACAATGACTTCATCTAATACGACATTTAGACCTGGTGACTTCTTATTTAGCTTCCTCCTTTTAGGCTCAGGTGAGCTATCATTCGGCTCAATTTCAATGATATCCTTTCCTTTGTTAGTAAGAAATTCAGTTGTTTCCTTCATCTTAATCAAGATTTCCTACTAGTCAAGTACATTCCCTATTTTGGGTCCAGTGGGGGTAGATGAAGCACAGTGTGGTAGGTTTACCAATGCTTGTATAGCCTCTAGATCTTTAGGCTTGTCTTCAGTTTCTTCCATTTTGTCTCCATTGTCTAACAATGTCTGAGCAACCTCTAAAATAGGTGGATTTTTAGTATTTACCTCTTGATCTTCTGGCTTCTCTTTCTCGGCTCCTTTCTCTTCATTTTTCTCTTCATCGGCCCCAGTACCCTTGATAGGCGATTTGATAATTGTGTCTGTCGGCTCATCCTAATCCTCATCATCCACATTGCTATTATCATCTAGTGTAGTGTCAATAGGACTATCCACTGGTGAGTCTACAGTTATCTCTTCACCTATTTCTTTTGATGGTCCAGACCTTGTTTTTTCTTGTTCAGTGGTGGTCTGATCAGAGGTCCGTTTATCTGTTTTCTTCTCTTTTGGGACCGACAACACAAAAATCTATTTCCAAATCCGAGTACTTTGTTGTACTACTCCTTCAATATTATTCTTCAAAATAGCATAAGCTCTATATTTAGGTACAAACTTTTTCTTATATTGTTCAACAAATTTTGCTTTTTGTTTCTTTGTCAAATCTGGGATGACTCTAGCCAAAGTTGCTTCCCTTATTTGAATTTCAGTCATCGATGCAAATTCCCATTTACCATATAATAATTCATAAAGCTCTATAGGGACACGATTCCCTATCTCTATAGGTGTCAATTTTAATGTACTCATCGTGTCTAATAGAGCTTCTTGTATCTTGACCTTATTCTCTATACTTTGCTTTTCATATTTGACAAATTTAAATCCAGATCACCCAGTTGAACTTCTAATATTCTTGCATACCTCATCAATGTCTGTAGGATGTTTGAATGATGTTGTAGGTATGTTGCTCGACACATCAGTGTCTATCTGCTTATCTTCTTCATCATTCAAGATCAATCTCCTTCTCCTTGATCTTTTGGCAGGAATGCTCGGCATAGCCTTGGTTTTGACTTGTTTCTTTTTCCCTGGGCTGCTCTCAGCAGCATTCTTCCTTGTGTATACAGTTGTTTTCACCATAGAAGGTGAAATGGTTGATGTTTTCACCACAGAAGAGAGAACAATTCATCAATTTTGAGACTTTGTGACAAAATTTTGTTGACCTCTATATGAAGGCAATGTTTATGGACACACATTTCAGTATCTTCTAAATTAATTCTAAAACTATATTTAATTAATACATTTTTCATATGATGTGTTGGTAGTTCACAACACTCATTTTTTTTTAAATATCTTTAATAATTCAATGTTTTTGTACACACCTAGCTTTATGAAACTACATTTCTTCTCTTCTTCTGTATCTTTATTCTCCTTCCCTTTCTCACTCTCCTTTATGAACTTTATCTTAGTGAACAGTTTTTTCAAGATGTCTACGGTTTTATCTGATGTCTGATAGTACTGAATGTGTTTGGCATGTTGATGATGTATTGATATTGTGAGAAATATGAATGGCACTTTGGTTGTCACAAAAGATGATTTAGACTTCTGAATGGGAATTCCAAACTTAGTGAGAATATGCTGAATCCATATGGCCTTAGTAGAAGCACTAACTACTCCTTGATACTTAACCTCATTAGATGAAAGAGCAGTAGTAGATTGCTTCTTTCTTGACCAAGAAATCAGACCAGAACCAAGAGAGAAGCAATACCCTGAAGTAGACTTGTAATCCTTAGAATAACCAAACAAATTTGAATCTATATATCCCACCAAGTCAATATCCATGCCAACTGCATTGTGAATCCCATAATTGTGAGTGCCCTATATATAGTGAAGAATCCACTTAGATACTTTCCAATGCAACTCATGAGGCTCTTGTATAAACCGGTAAACCATGCCCACAACATGTGAAATATAATGTCTCTTGTGATTCAAATAGATGAGGCTTTCAACCAATTAGTGATATAGGGTAGCATCCACCAAAGGTACAATTTCCTACCAAGACTGACTTTTTTTGACCAAGGTCAGGGTTCATGGATGGACCTCTTACGTGGGACATCCTATCAGAATCTAAGATGGCATGATGCCCACGTGATTAGATTCTTGATGTTCTGACAATGAGTTTTCTGACAAAAAGGTAAGGAGTTTCAAACATTCTTCTCTTCGATAATGATATCAAAAAGTAGCTCTAGTGTTACGTGTAATCAACCCACGTGACAACATAGAGTCTTAGTTGGGGTTGGGTTATTTTCTTAGTCTTTTGGATTAAAAATGTTGTGGATAAATTCTTAGATTTACGTCAAGTTTTTTTGATAGAGTTTAGGTACCTATGAATTTTTAAGTAATGTAGTTTCATAAAGCTAGGTGTTTACAAAAACATTGAATTATTAAAGATATTTAAAAAAAAAATGAATGTTGTGAACTACCAACACATCATATGAAAAATGTATTAATTAAATATGGTTTTAGAATTAATTTAGAAGATACTGAAATGTGTGTCCATAAACGTTGGCTTCATATAGAGGTCAACAAATTATTGTCTTGGTAGGAGTATTTTATTCAAGAGAATTCATTTTTTAAAGGAAAGAGGTTGTGCATACCTCAAGGTTCAATGAGGGATAATTTGATAAGAGACAAGCATAGTGGTGGATTGGGTAGACATTTTGGCATGGATAAAATAATAGTTCTAGTGAGTCAGAGTTATTATTCACCAGGGATTAGTGTTCATGTGAAGAATATGGTTCAAGGATGTATAATATTCTAGCATGCAAAGGGAATGAAACATAATATTGGGTTCTATAAGCCACTACCAATACTAGAGAGGCCATGGGAACACATTAGTATGGATTTTTTGGGGGGTTGCCTCAAACACAAAGAGGTAATGATTGAATTTTTGTTTTGGTTGATAGGTTTTCTAAAATTACTCATTTTATTCTCTGTCAAAAGACTAGTGATGCTTCCAATAATGCTGATTTATTTTTCAAAAAGGTAGTTCAGTTGTATGGTTTTCCTAGAAGTATTGTTTGAGATTGGTACTCAAAGTTTGTTGGCCATTTTTGGCATACATTGTGGAAGAAATTAAGCACAAAGTTGGGTTTAGTTCAGGATACCATTGACAAATGAATGGCCATACTATTGTAAATAGAAGTTTGTGTAATTTTCTGCGATGTTTGGTTGGTGAAAAAACAAATCAATGGGATTTAACATTGCCATGATCAAATTTTTCCTATAATAATTCAATCAATCAAAGTGTTGAAAAGAATCTATTCAATTTTGTTTATGGATATAGCTTAAGACCTGTATGGATGAACTCAAAGATAGTGTAGATCTTGTGAATAATAGTGTTGAGGATTTTGCAAAATATATTAGAGATTTTCATAAAAAGTGAAGGAGAAATTGGAGAAGAGTATTGTCAAGTACAAAAACTATGTTGATATGCATAGAAGAGAGTAGGAATTTCATGTTGGTGAGATAGTACATGTTCATCTAAGAAAAGAAAGGTTTCCAAAAAGAAGCTATAATTAAAATGGGAGAAGATGTGCCCATGTCAGATCTTGAGTCCAAACTTTCAACTAATGCCTATGAAGGTGACCTTCTAGAGGACATTGATATCTCACCTATATTCAATTTTAGCGATTTGTATAGATATTATGAGGAAGAGAGTAGTACAACAACACATATACCAAATAGAAATAGATTATAAAGTAGTATGAATTGATCATTTTCCTCAAAAGAAAGCTAATAATGTGAATGTTATTGTTAATTCTAGAGTTGCAAAGAAAACACAAGGAAAAAAATACATCGAGTATTTTGTTCGATGAAAGGATAAACCAATTGAGGAGACATCATGGCTTTAGGAAAATGAGATGGTTGAGTATTGAATTCGAATTCTAGATTGGCCCAAATGATCATGATTTAATTCTCATGAATCATTTCTCTACCCAGGGTGTTTGATGCAGGAGCAACTTGGTGTATTTGCAACCTCATCATAAAAAAATAAATTTCAAAGTCAGATATAGTTTTGGTTTCAATTATTTTTTGGATTAAGTCATTAGGAGAAATTAGGAGCCATCAAAATTAATCAGGAGGTTTCAAGAGCTATCATGAGTCATTAGGTGCAACGATCCAAATGTAATCTTGGAAGATTTTCAGAGCTATATTATCTAAAGTTTTCAAGAATCATTAGGAGTCGTTAGGAGAAATCTAGAGAAATTTGGAGGTTGTTTGGAGCTTTTAGGAGTTGTCTAGAATAGCCAAATATATATATATATATATATATATATATATATATATATATATATATATATATATATATATATCAACTAAAAGAGAGTTCTTCTTGGAGGCAAAATATTTCTTCATGTTTCATAGGCAGTGATTCAAGTTTATGTTTTTTGTAAAATTTAAATAATTATTATAATTTATTTGTGAGTTGTGTGAGATTTGTTGCTATGTTTTTGGGCATATCCCTAGGAACAACTACTCCAGGTTTGTGTTACAAGCTTTCTCCTCTATCTTCAACCCATCCATCTGTAGGCCTTATGGCAAGACATATTGTCAATTAGTGTCAAAACACTTAGTCATTCAATGTTGCCCGAGTATACAGTGTCACCCGAGTGTTTAGCATCACCTGAGTGTTCAGCATCACCTGAGTGTTTAGCATCACCTGAGTGAAATTTTATCACCCGAGTAGTCTTTTGGACCCGAGTTACAGTTTGAAGCCGACTTTGCATATATTGCTAAATATAATTTTGTTTATTGCAAGCTGACTTACATAGTTATTTGTTGAATAAAGATATATATGTAAGATAGTTTTTTTTATCCAATATGATTATGTGAGGTGTATATGAGTAAGAAAAGAATAAGTATGAATGTATGCATAAGGCATGTGAATGACAGTTTGATTTAAGTACAGAAGTATTCAGGACAACAAAGTCTCATCTATCACATCTAGGTGATTAGTTATATTTGAAAGGATCTTTTTCAACAATCACAGTTGCACAGAGCAGATCATCAACTGGTTCATTCTCACAAGTGGATCACCAAAATCCTTTAACAAGGTGGACCTAACAGTCCTTTCTATGCTCCTAACAGGGTAGACCATCAGAAGTGGTCATTGTAAGCTCTAACAGACTAAATTTATACTGCAGTACTAAATCTTGTGGGTATCATCCCCATCCCAATTTTGCTTTCTTTTGGAAGGTTTCTGGGTAACCAAATATTGTGTTATGTGTTATGTATGATTATTTACTTTCAATTTATATGCATGCAAACAAATAAGTTAATCTAATTATGGATTAAAAGGATTAAGTTTTATTGGTTCCTGATTCACCCCCCCCCTCTCTCAGTCACTGGGCACATCATATAATTCCAACAATTGGTATCTGAGCGGTGGTTCTCTTATCAAAATTTTAACAATTTGAGAAAAGATCAGAGGATATAGAAACATACATACTAGAGAAAGTCTTTGAGAGTGAAAAGATAGATCGTAAAGTGGCCATGGATCAGATCATAATACTTAAGAAGCAGCTCTCTCTCGCCCTGAAGAGAAGAAAATAATTAGCAGTGCAGATGAAGGATAAGAACTATATAGAAGAAAGAATTGAATAATTTTGCAAAGATAGAAGCTCAGAAGAAGTTGATGTAGCCATTGAAGACTTGCTTGCAAAGAATCTCACTTTACATGAAGAAGTCAGAAAGTTGAAAAGAGAATAGGAAGTTCATTCAATCAGAATGTGTGAAGTCATGGAACTAAAGAACAAAGCAGAAGATGATATAAATAAAGCACAAGAAGACAAATTACTATTGAGTACAATATTAGAGGAAAAAGAAAATGAAATCCTACACTTGTCACTTCAACAAACTGATTTGGTAAGTCAACTCAACAATGCAACACACGAAGTTGTCAATCTAAGGACAAAAAATGAAAGACTGCAGAGTGATATCAGTACTGAAAAGAAAACAAAAGAAAGTATGATGAACTCACAAAATAGCACAGATTGGGCTACAAAACTCAGACATCATGGACAGAATGGATTAGTTTATATTGAACAAGGTGAATCCTCACAACAAGGAGCTCAAAAGAACAAACCTACATGCAATCATTGTGGTAAGTGAGGGCATACATCAAATAAATGTTGGAGCAATGGAAATTCAAAATTTAATGGTAAATGCTACAATTGCAAAAAAAAAGGACATAGAGCAAGTGAATGCAAAGAGAAACCTAAGTTTTTAGGGAAATGCTACAAATGCAACAAACAAGGTCATAAATCTTCTGAATGTAGAACTAAGAAATGGAATCCTGCTGAACAATTAACAAAGGCAATTTTTGGTTGGGATTACAACACTTGGTATATATGTTGTCATGCTATGGTGAATATGAACACATTGGTGCAAATTGTATGAAGAATCACTTTAGAAAAAGAGATCCTACTAAGAGATGTTATGTGTGCAAGCACCTCGGTCATCTAAGCAAGAACTATATGAACAGAGAAAAATTTGATACTGGTTTTGAGAATGGAAAAGCCAAAGTCTCTGAAATCAAAACTCAGATGAGCAAGCAATGGGTAAGGAAATCCTCAGATAATTTAGGTCAAAGCAATGAAGGATCTAATGACACCCTAAAAAGTGAGATGGTTGGATCTATCATTACAAAATAGGAAAGTAAGGAGATGACTAGAACTGTGCAATACAAGCCATCCTACATCAGTTCTAGATAAGCAATATAGTCCATATCTGCATATTAATGCATGAAGACATATTATAGTTCAACCCTAGCTAGAATATTAGTTACACCTAAGTCACTCTAGCTCAACCGAGCTGTGTGCGGTAGTATTGATAATTGGAAAGTGAGTTTCACCCAAGCTTCCGAGTGAATCTTAGAGAAACACCCGAGTCACAGCAGCTACTATGTATGGAGAATTTAATGAAATACTCTAAAGGTTGAAAATACCTTATAACTAAAGGATTGTAAAGAGTATTTCTTAAAAATATTTTAGTTTACAAGTCAATCCAGAGCCCTTAGCAATTCAGTGCAAATTCATGGTTGAAAGCATAGTTTGATCATTTCATCCGAGAAATATGACATCCACTTTCAACAACAAGGTCAAGAAAGTTTCTGAGATGCTAGTAAGGAATGCAATTTGTGATCTTCCGGTGTTCAAGCTTCATCCAACAGTTGCAGAGGAGATAGACCCAATGGGAGCTCATTCCTTAATTCCTCCAAGAGTATTACCGGTTAACGACATTCGTAGCTTCTATCACTAAAATATATAGGATCTTGCAACCAGTGAGATGAATTAAGCATATGATAAATTATGTACCAACGGGAGTCTAAAGCTTGAGAATAAGCACCTTGAAACCAAGGGTTTGACACACATCATGCACATGCCAAGGGATTTCCAGACAAAATGGATGAGATATGTTCTTAGTCATGTCCATGACATACAACTATGGTTGGAACATCTTGTGAAGATCACTAAGCAAATAATTCACCATGTCACTGGGTTTCCTATGCTAGATAAGCCAAAAGATACCAAAACCATAACCAAGGATGAACTAGCTGAGTGGGATGAAAGAGGCATGAGAATTAATGGAGTAACTGATATGGAGTTGAAATTTGGCATTCATATCATAGCCCATAAGATATATAGCTCAAGAAAACCCAATAGTGTTGTGTGCGAAGTTGTTGACCTAGCATACAAAGTAGTAAAGAAGAATCTAGTATTTGACCTAGCAGAATTGCAAGTCACCCAGTTGAGAAAGAATATGGAAAGCATCTGAGTATCCAAAGTGATTCATGTAAGTTTGGTTCTCTTCTAATCTGCATACTCTTTTATGTTGAGAATTTGTTTCCCTCCAAAGGAACAGTAGCATGGAAGAAGGATATACCTAGTATCCATCAAATTAATGAATTCATTGCTGAGTTAGGAGATAACTTTGATAGCATTATGGATGGATACTTTGAGATTTTCAAATAGAAAATGTAGAGTAGATATAGAATTCCCAAACAACTAGTTGAGAAGTAAGAAGATGAAATCTATTTTCTAGTTGATTGTGATAAGGTTTATATAGAAGCAGTAAAGCCTAGGGTTGCATGGGTAAAACCCCTATCATATGAAGTTAACAAAGATGACCGAAAAAATATCATAGAGGCTCTTTTGAATGAACCTATCAATCCAAAGGAACCTTACTTTGGAACATATGAGGAAGCAAAGAGCAGGATATCTTTGGATATTGAGATTCGTAAGATATTGAAAATAGGAAGGAAGAGACTTGATACATTCAAGAAGAAGTATGGAAAGACCTCTGACTCTCCTACCATCTCCAAGAGTAAAGAGGACACAGTTAAAGTAGAGGATACAATTAAGATAGAGGATATTGAATCTGAAAAGGAAGAAATTATTATTAAACCTGCATAGAAGAAGAGGAAGACAACACCTAAATAGAAAAAGGCAAAAGGCACTACTCCTGTTGTCACCTTGAGGAGATCAAGGAGAAAACTTATACTAAGTGATGATGAGGATGATGATGAAGAAGATAATACTATGGTCTTCACTATTTACCAACTCCCACACTTGATCAAAAGATTAAAGACCTTAAAGAAGGAAGAGCCGTGAGTTCTTTGAAGTCACTGAATTATGCTTCTAGGTCAGAAGAAGAAAAGAAGAAGAATGAGAAAGCAGTGGTTGAGAAGGTGGCAAATTTGAAATGTGACCCTTCCGAGTTGAAGAGTTATATGACTGAACACCTATTTAAGGCAGTATCTATTCCCTGGATGAATGTAGTACAAATTGAAAAAGATATAAGGGAACAAACATTGAAGCGGGTCATGCTTGCAATGAAAGGAAAAGGAGTAAACGAGGCCTTGATCAAACATCAGAATAATAACAACCCCAGATTTAGGGCATTCCAAATATTGAACAACAACATAGAAGATGTAGCTCAGCGTGCCACATTAGTGTGGAACTAAATATTTGAAATAACAGAAGGTAATGTGAAGGAAGAAGTACTGAGTACAAACCCTATAGCATAGGAAAATGATGATACACTACCCGAGGTATAGACTATTGAAGAGTCTAATGCATATCAGATTATAGTTGAGGTAATGGCATCATTACCCCAATCTCCTATACAGAATATAGTACCTCCAAGAAAAGACAAGGTTGCATAATCCACATCTGAACATATAAAGACCGAGAAATAGGCTCCTCTTACTACTGAGACATGCACACCTGAGTCACAGAAAGACAAGGTAGATATTTCTACTACTAATATTGATTCATCAGTAAATATTTATCCAACAATTGGTATTGTAAAGGTCAATGACCTAATTGGATTGAATACTAAAGCAAAGGATGAGGTAAGTAAAGGTAATGAAATTGTTCCTTCACCGAGTCCTAAGACAAAGGCAGAAATTACTGATGAGATAGATCTAGATAAAGATATTGGGATTCCTAATTGGGATCTATCCAGCCTATCTGTAGAGAAAATGGATATTTTGGGAGAACTGTGGAAGAAAAGAGCTACACAACAAAAGCTCCAAAAGAAAAGACAAAGGAATAAAGTACTTGAAGATGTCAAAGACATATTTGTAGATGCATTGTAGATTGAAGTAAATGAGAGTGACTTAATAATGGACCAACTTGTTGACATTGTCCATAAGTTCAACATAGATATGAATGGTTAGGAGAAGTTACTTGAGAAGGCAGGGAAGAAGTTTGAGAACAATGTTCTAGAAAACATTGCAAAGAATATCATAATTGACTAGGTGCAATTTACAAAGATCATCAACACTGTAGAAACCACTGTGAAAAATGTGGTAGCACTATTTGTAAAGTTGAGTGACTCCTCTAACTTTACTATGGAAATCAAGAACAAGTTAGTAAAGATCGATGCAGACATGAAGGAAAGAGCAAGGAAGTTAGCACTTGACTCGAGCACTAGTTATACTCACTTCATGAAAATCAAGTTTCTTACTAATCTACATGGTGAATTGTTGAGAGAAGAAGCAAGGACCAGAGAATCTCTTACAATAATCCACAGCCAACTTCTACCACACATGGGTGGAATGCAAAAATGCATAACACATGCTAAGACACTCATTCATGACAACAACTTCACAGTTGCCGAGCTAATGATAGAGTTGTCTCCAGAGCTACAAGTTGAATTGCACATCACGAAGGTGCTACAGGACAATTGGGACAACACTCTATCTCAAATTTTGAAGGTACATAGTGATTTCCTGTCCTACTTCAAGATAACATTGTAAATATCACTTTTTGGCATTTCTGTCAAAAACAAGGGGGAAATATCATTATATTGTAATAAAGAGAACATATGTATAGTGAATATCTATTTTTTCAAAAATACAAAAACATAGTCAGTTGGACCCGAGTAGCAGAAGCAATGTCAAAATCCAAGCAGACAAGTAGGGGGAGTTTTGACATATCAGATACAAAATTCAATGATAAGTGTTTTGTCACTAATGCCAAAGGGGGAGATTGTAGACCTTATGGAAAGACATATTGTCAATTAGTGTCAAAACACTTAGTTATTTAGTGTTGCCTGATTATTCAATGTTTCCCGAGTATACAGTGTCGCCCGAGTGTTTAGCATCGACCGAGTGTTCAGCATTGCCCGAGTGTTCAACATTGTCTGAGTGACACTTTATCACCCGAGTAGTATTTTGGACCTGAGTGACAGTTTGAAGCCGACTTTGCATATATTGTTAAATATAATTTTTTTTATTGCAAGCCGACATTCAGAGTTATTTGTTGGATAAAGATATATATGTAAGATAGTTTGTTTTATCCAATATGATTATGTGAAGAGTATACGAGTAAGAAAAAAATAAGTATGAATGTATGCATAAGGCTTGCGAATGATAGTTTGATTTAAGTGCAGAAGTATTCAGGACAAGAAAGTCTCATCTATCAGATTCAGGGGATCAGTTATATTCAAAAGGATCTTATTCAGCAATCATATTTGCACAGAGAAGATCCTAAATTGTTTCATTCTTACAGGTGGATCAGAAAAATCCTTTAACAAGGTGGACCTAACAGTCCTTTCTTTAAATATCTTAACAGAGTTGCATTACTTATTGTATTGTACAAAATCCTTTAACAAGGTGTACCTAACAGTCCTTTCTATGCTCCTAATAGGGAAGACCATCAGAAGTGGTCATTGTAATCTCTAATAGGCTAAATTTATACTGTAGTACTAAATATTGTGGGTATCATCCCCACCCAAGTTTTACTTTCTTTTGGAAGGTTTATGGGTAACCAAATATTGTGTTATGTGTTCTATATGATTCTTTACTTTCAATTTATATGCATGAAAATAAATAAGTTAATCTAATTTTGGATTAAAAGGATTAAGTTTTATTGGTTCTTGATTCAACCCTCCCCCCCCCTCTCAGTCACTAGGCACATCATATAATTCCAACAACATCATCTAATGTCTCTATGTATTCTTCGTGTGAGTAGTCAAACATTTCTCTATAAGAGAAAGGGTTGCTTCCTGCTCCTCATCATTTATCTAAACAAGAGAACATTTTTTGCAGCTTCTCAAAGCCCACTTGATTACTCTTCCTCCTCCTACACATAAAAATTTCCATAAGCTTTCTAAAAAAAATTATTATTTTTGTGCATAACATGAAGTGATGGGTCATTCCACTTGTGAATGTAAGGCCTTGCCAAATAAAATACAACTTCATGAATTGGGTGTCATCAATCACTCATCTATTGACACACTTGCTTCTTATTCTATGAATGAAAAGTGATATTGATGTTTACCTCTATTCCATCCTTTTTGTATGTCTATTTTATAATAAAATCTTATATTATTCCATTTTTGGGGGCCAAACCACTACGAAATATCTTGCCCTTTCATACGACTATATAGCATAACACACATTGCTACTTGTACCAACATTATCTAAATCTTCCCTATCATGCAACTTTTTATATTGTTTCTAGTCACATCAACACACGTCTAAAGAAGCCCTATCATGCGATATGCAGCTTTTTCTACTTGCATCGATGGACACTCAAAATAACTCTATCATGTGGCTATCAAGAATGAGAAAAATTTCTATGCATACCATTTTTGTTCTACTAACTGTTGGTTCCCAAATTAACAGATTGAAAATCCTATGAGCTTTCCTACTCAATGGTTGGATTATCCAACTATCTTGGCCAACGAACGGAGTGATCGATTATATCTTCCTCCCCTACACTTTAGGATCTGCAGAACCAAGGTGGGTGAGCCTATACCTCAGCCAAACTGCTTGCCTAAAGGATTTTTATAGAAGATAAAAATTATACATTAAAGTTGGGTGATCTCTTAAGATGGCAAGATAGCTCTTGAGATAGATCAAATTGTGAATATCACAACTATTAAAGATTTGAATTCTGTGAGAATTCTTTAACAAGATACTATTAAAATATTTTTTTATTATAATATATTATTTAGTTTGAAATAAATACTGATGACTACTTTCTTCTTGTAATTTTCTCAAGTAGAGAGTTCAACTTAAGGATAATAGATCAATTCCTTTCTTCTATTGGGCAATAGAGACAGTTCCTTCTTTAATCCTATGTACAACTAAGTGAGACAGAGAACACCACTTACATGCTCCTATCAACTTCTCCTCTTCAATGTCTTTGATTATTTTACTATGCTACAATTATTCTCATTGAATTTAACCTAAGCTTAATGAGCCCAATAAGATAGAATTAATAGTGCCTAATAATTCTAATGATCAAATTGTAGAATAACGGGAATAATTTCCAAACATAAATTTTTAAAGCAGCTTTTGTTGGAAATACAATAATGGGAAAGCAAGATACTGAGAGGGGGGGTGAATCAGATCTCAGACTTTAATTACTTTAAAAAAAACTGATCCACAAACATATATATATGAAATTGATCTAACATCTAGTAGCATCCATGACTGTAAATAGATAACACAATACACAGAATTTGGTAACCCAGAAACCCAAATAGGTAAAACTAGGGTGGGGATGACACCCACAAATTCTTCACTACTGCAGCAATAAAGTGTGCCTATTAGGGCTACAAAATTTTGATCACTTCTGGTGATCTACCTAGTTAAAGGTCTGCCCGGTTAAGAGCTACAGATTATTACAATCTACCTTGCAAAAGGATTTCAACTTACAGTAAAGTAAGCACTCGGCTAAGAGATTTAGAAGGTCTGATAGAACCACTCTGTTAAGAGATTTTCACTTGATACACTTGTTAGAATGTCTCAAATACTAATCCTTCAATGTGCACTCTGATGCTGATAATGGATCTCCTCTTTACAATGTCTTCTCTGATCTTATAATCTAATATGTCTTACTCTGTTTCTCACTTATCTTCCACTCTGCTATATCTATGCTTCTTGTCAAAACAACCCTTCACACATCTATCATGTATGTATGCACCTTGTCTCTATGCTCTATATCACTCTCTCAAATTAGGGTAAGAAGCAATCTTATTATACTCTTCGAATTTGGCGAATAGATCTAGATCAACGATAAAAACTAAAAGGCTTATGCCTCCTAGGCATTCCAATATTTTAATTGGCTACATACCACGTATTAGGATAAAAAAATTAAATTCATCAAATAATTAAATGCATATTTATCCTATTGAAAGTATTAAATGCTCAACTACGTCGGTCCAAAATAGTTGACCTAGGAATAACTGACATTCCTAACATTAACATCAAAACTATCTATCTTGGCACTAATGACTCCTATTGCATGGCACGGACTTCCCAGGTAGCTCGTCATATATGGTTTGCTCTTCTCGGCAATGACTTGTCAGGTAGCTCAGCCTATACTATTTAGCTCGGCCGCAGTGGTGGCTGACCAAAACTACCTAGATAAATGACTAAGTGTGGACACTAAATGATCAACAAAAGCTCAGAGATTAACAATTTCCCCCTTTGATATTTAGTGGCAAAAACACTCATCATTTTGTTTACATCCACAAAACTAATTAAGTACATACAGTACTCCCCCTTTGATTATACTTCATACTTAAAAGATTATCTACATAATATACATGCCTTCAGCAAAAAATATTATACCTTCAGCTCATATGTTCCTTCCTTTCCTGATTCCCCCTTGTTTTTGTCACTGATGGCTGGAGGGGTTAAGTTGTACTTATCCAAAAACTATTTATGAAGTTGTAGAATCAATGCAAATGAAGTATCCCAACTATCTTTAACAAACTTCATAACTTCCAACTTAACTTCTAGCTTGGAAGCTAGACTTTCCAAACTTTCTGCAGTAGAGAGATGAGAGTCTCTCTTTACCAATTCTCTTGTAGCTGTAAGTTCTTTCTGAATAACCTCCAGATGAGTTATCAAATTATCCTAAATTGTAATCAATTTGGCCCTGATTCAGCCATCTTTAGCCATAAGCATGGCTAACCTCCTCTGTGTATAAGTTAACTTATTGAAATAAATGGAGCTAGAGCTAGCATCCATGCTTAGTGAACTTGGAGTTGACTTCATATCCAGGTGCAATTTCTCAATTAATTGTTGAT
Organism: Thuja plicata; assembly: GCA_018584345.1. Lineage (NCBI taxonomy): Eukaryota > Viridiplantae > Streptophyta > Pinopsida > Cupressales > Cupressaceae > Thuja > Thuja plicata. The sequence continues at coordinate 361,618 of MU223160.1, forward strand.
TTTATTTTGTAAAGAATGATTCATCACATAGTCTCTTGTACAAAGAAAATACATTGTTTGCAACTTCTTCTAGAATTTCAATGAGAGAAGAAAGTTCAACCTGTTTTGTAGCTATCTCTCCAGATATCTTTTCCAGTACTTTATTCTCAAACTTTCTCTCAGACCATTGCAATAGTTTTTCATTTACCTCAACATTATCACCAGTCACCTTTTGTACAATGTAAACTAGTTGTTCTAGTATAGGTGCCCGGTCATTTACATCATCCATATCAAAAGATTTTACAAAAAATATCTTTGATATCATGCAGAACTTTCTTTTGCTTCTGTTCTCTCTTCATTTCTTCCTGTCTGTACTTCATCTTCAAAAGTTCTTGAAGGGTTTGAATTTTCTCATATGAAAAACTCTCAGGATCCCATTTAGGAATCACAATGAATTCATCTAATATGACATTTAGACCTGGTGACTTCTTATTTAGCTTCCTCCTTTTAGGCTCAAGTGAGCTATCATTCAGCTCAGTTTCAATGATATCCTTTCCTTTGTTAGTAAGCAATTCAATTGTTGCCTTCATCTTAATCAATATTTCCTACTGGTCAAGTACATTCCCTGTTTTGGTTCCAGTGGGGGTAGATGAAGCAGAGTGTGGTAGGTTTACCAATGCTTGTATAGCCTCTAGTTCTTTAGGCTTAACTCCAGTTTCTTCCATTTTGTCTTCGTTCTCTAACAATGTTTGAGCAACCTCTAAGATAGGTGGATTTTTAGTATTTACCTCTTAATCTTCTGGCTTCTCTTTCTCGGCTCCTTTCTCTTCATTTTTCTCTTCATCGGCCCCAGTACCCTTGATAGGCAATTTGATAATTGTGTCTGTCGACTCATCCTGATCCTCATCATCCACATTGCTATTATCATCCAGTGTAGTGTCAATAGGACTATCCATTGGTGAGTCTATAGTTATCTCTTCACCTATTTCTTTTGATGGTCCAGACCTTGTTTTTTCTTGTTCAGTGGTGGTCTGCTCAGAGGTTCGTTCATCTATTTTATTCTCTTTTGGGACCGACAACCCAAAAATCTATTTCCAAATCTGAGTACTTTATTGTACTACTCCTTCAATATTATTCTTCAAAATATCATAAGCTCTATATTTAGGTACAAATTTTTTCTTATATTGTTCAACAAATTTTGCTTTTTGTTTCTTTGTCAAATTTGGGATGACTCTAGCCAAAGTTGCTTCCCTTATTTGCCTTTCAGTCATCGATGCAAATTCCCATTTACCATATAAGAATTCATAAAGTTCTATAGGGAAAATATTCCCTATCTCTATAGGTGTCAATTTTAATGTACTCATCGTGTCTAATAGAGCTTCTTGTATCTTGACCTTATTCTCTATACTTTGCTTTTCATATTTGACAAATTTAAATCCAGATCACCTAGTTGACCTTCTAATATTCTTGCATACCTCATCAATGTCTATAGGATGTTTGAATGATGTTGTAGGTATGTTTCTCAGCACATCAGTGTCTATCTCCTTATCTTCTTCATCATTCAAGATCAATCTCCTTCTCCTTGATCTTTTGGCAGGAATGCTCGGCATAGCCTTGGTTTTGACTTGTTTCTTCTTCCCTGGGCTGCTCTCAGCAACATTCTTCATTGTGTATATGGATGTTTTCAGCACATAAGGTGAAATGGTTGATGCCCTGGTCCTTGGTCTATTTGCGGTAGGAAGGGTGGCCTGAGGTTTGACTTTGCTTACTTTGGTTGCCTTGGAAACCATTGGCTACTTCCCTTTCCCCTTAACAACTACATCCTCTTTAGACTCATTTTCTTTTTCTCCTTCACTAGATATGTCCTCTCCTTGTCTAGTTGTTAAGCCTAGAGATGCATCCTTTTCTTCCTCATCACTTGCAAAGCCAACCATCTTCTTTAGATTCTTGGCAATATTTTTCCTCTTCCTTTCCATGGTGCCAGCCTTAAGGTTCATAGAAATTTTGGCCTTGGCTTCTTCATAATTACAAAAACATTTAACTGTATTGCCAATTTCCTCTGATAGTAAATTTGTTATGGCTGCAAATGTTTCATCTATGTTTACTTCATAAGGTAATGGCCTTAACCATGATACCCTAGGTACTATAGCCTGAACATAAGTGTAATTTGTGTCTACTAGAAAGCACACATCCTCATAATCTTTTTCAACTAATGAATTAGGAATTCTACTTCTTAGTCTCATAATTTTCTTGAACTCCACAAAGTATGTTTCCATTATATTATCAAAATTATCACCTAATTGTTGGATCAGTACATTTATCTGTTGGGTGATAGGTCTATCTTTTTTCCATACTATGTCTCCAAAGGTAGGAAAAGTCTTCTAAATATAGAAAAATATGCAAACAAGCAAGGATCCAAACTTACACAAAAAATTCTTCACTTTCCTAATTGATGCAAGGTTCTCGGCAAGCTATGTTAGCTGTAGCTCATCCAAGTCATATGTGTGATCATTCTTGATGAGTTTCCATGCTTGGTCGACAGTAACGCAAGGCACACTGTCCAGTCGGCTCGACTGATAGAACTTGTGAGCTATAACCCTTACTACAAAATCAAGTTCCAAGTCTTCGATGGTGAAAATTGTCATTCCCCTTTTGTTCCAGGTGGCTTTAGTGACCCTCTCTATATCTTCTTTACTCCGGCATTTCATGGTCCTTTTTCCGTTGATAGTAGGGTAGCCATTTACACGATGTATGATATCCTTGGTAATTTTTAATGGTCCATTCTCCAACCAAATGCTCATATCATGTACCCTGCTAAGAACAATTTTGATCCATTCAACCCTAAAATTATTTGGAAAATCTAGGGCTAGAGTTAACCCTCACTCGGCTAGATGATTGTGTTCAGGTTTTAGGGCTCCATCTTCACATAATTTCTCATAGGATTCCCTCAGCTCGTGGTCTTTAACTTCACTGATTTTACACATGTAACATGCCCTAATGTCATGAATCATAAGTACCTTTGGAGGGATCAAAGATAGGGCTCTAGTCAGATCACCCTTGATAGCGTTCTCAAGAATGACTCAAAAATTGGGAGGCGCATAGGTGTCACTCCTCACCAATTAAACTTCTCTCAATTCCTTCTCCATTCCCTTACCTGGTGCAAACAAACTAGCGGCCATGATTTCAATAGTAAAGGGTTTCAAAGATGAAATAGAGTACCTCGGCAACTGTCAAAGTCCACACTTTTGCTGAATGGCTAACAACACGCTATGGAATTCTTCAAAAATCTCTGTTGAAATCATGCTTGCCAATGCTTCAACACTTCAAGAAATCTCAAATTGCAAGGTGAAAAGAATCATGAATGATTCATTCCTTTATAGGCTTCGAGGGTCAGAAAGTAGGTTTGGAATAAATGTTTTGTCTGTTGGAGTGAGTGCAAAATAGTTGTCCTCGGCCGGCACCAATAATCTCTCGATCGCAACCCAAACTAGCTCAGCACAAATGCCAATGAGCTCAGTCTCAGTATAATACTGATGCTCAACACCTGTAGTGTTTAGATGACTTTTCTTGAGGTACTCTATCTTTAAAATATGTCCTGATGCATCTTATCATATGCAGATATGGACTTTGGCATAGTACATTTTAGGAACTGATGTAAGATATGAAATTTAAATATAGTTCCTTACATACCTCATTTTCTTAGATAGTGATGGTGTGATCACCTGATCCATTGGATTGGGTGACCTTAGCTTCTGTAGCTTCACTACTGCTCAGTTTATTTTTCCTTACCCATGTCTGGTTCATTTGTGCTCTAATCTGCTCAACAGTAGTAGGTACCCTTGTCTTTCACTCTCTCCTAGTATGACCAATTTTTAGACAATTGTGACAAACTAAGATTTCATTCATCCAACTCTTTGATTTTCCTCTAAAATGTGTCCTTATGCAATTTTCTTGAACATGTCCATACTCACCACAATAATGACAAATATGCCATGTGTTGTAATCCCAATTGTAAGTGTTAACTTTCCTTGGTACTTTTCTTGTGTCTTTGATGTCCATTTTTGTTTAGCCTTAGATCTATAATCTTGTTCTCTATGTCCATATTTCTGACAGTTATAACAATTACCATTGAATCTAGGTGTGGGAGGTGCATTTCTTGCCTTTGTCCTACATTCATGTGCTTGATGTCCAAACTTTTCATAGTTAAAATAATAACCATTAAAGTTAGGTTTGGGATTGAACTTACCATTCATGCTTCGGTAGATGTGTGTTGTGTGTCCAGATTTTCCATAGTGGTTGCATACAGGTTTGTTGTTCTTTGGCTTTGCATTCCTCCTTTCACCAATCTTAGATGATTCTCCTTTCTCAGTAGATGTCTGTTGTTCAGTGTGGCCTAATCCAGAAGAATCTTTTGATCTCCTTGATGCTTCCATCAAGTTCTCAAAATGAGTCAAAGATTCATTAGGTCTGTTCAACCTTTCATTCAGTTCTTTCTCAGATCTCAATTCATCCTTCAATTGACTGTTCTCAGATCTCAGATTCACAATTTCCATGTCTTTCCTACTTATCTCCTGATTCACAAGTAACAATTGATTTTCCATATCAACCTGATTGATTTTCATCATCTGTACATCATGTGTTCTTTCATCAAGTCTGATAGTCAACATTCTTTTGTCTTCTTTAGCCATAGATTTTCTCATCTTCAACTTTCTTTTTTTGTTCCATTATCTCACATAGTCTTACTGTTTGTGTTTCTTGTTCTCTTTTCAGATTTCTGACTTCTTCACACAGTGCATTGTTCTTTTCCAGTAGATCTGCAATTGCTGTATCACTCTTAGTAGAGTCTCCATTTTGAAATAGATTAAGAGTGTCTTCTTCATGATAATGTGTATCATTCATTTGTTTGGCCAAATCTTTCCTTGATATCAGGGACTTCATTAATTCCTGTCTTGCTATCTCAAGCTGATGTAAAGCTAGCTGAATGCCAATATTTTGATTCTCAATGACTTTACCCAATTTGTAAATCTCCATCTCAAGATCTATACTCTCAAGTTGATTAAAACTTCTATGGGAGAATTGAGCTCTGATACCAATTATTGGAAATACAATAATGGGAAAGAAAGATACTAAGGTGGGGGTGAATCAGATCTTATACTTTAATCACTTTAAAACAAACTGATCCACAAACACACACAAACACACACACACACACACACACACACACACACACACATATATATATATGAAATTGATCTAACATCTAGTAGCATCCTTGACAGTAAATAGATAACACAATATACTGAATTTGGTAACCCAAAAACCTAAATAGGTAAAACTGGGGTGGGGATGACACCCACAAATTCTTCACTACTACAACAGTAAAGTGTGCATGTTAGGGCTAAAAAAGTTTGATCACTTCTGGTGATCTACCTGGTTAAAGGTTTGCCCAGTTAAGAGCTACAAATTATTACAATCTACCTTTCAAAAGGATTTCAACTTACAGTAAAGTAAGCAATCGGCTAAGAGATTTAGAAGGTCAGTAGGAACCACTCTTTTAAGAGATTTTCACCTGATACACTTGTTAGAATGTCTCAAATACTGATCCTTCGATGTGCACTCTGTTGGAGATTTATTTCTGTGTAGTTAATTGATTGTATGTTTGTCATTGATGACAACATATAATATACAACAGTGTTATGTATGTACTTATCATAATGATGGTATCAAGCCTTGTGTGGTTAGTGTAGACACCTGAAAATGGACAGGCTTGCGACTTTACATTAAAAATACTAATTTTTATCTATTAATGAATAGTTTTTTAATCATTAATTAATCATCTATTTTCCTCTAAATTCATTCCCCAAATCATCTAATCAAATTCCCAAAATTAATTAAATAATTAATTTTATTTAATTAATTAACCTTAATTGATTCATTACCATTAATTAATTAAATTCAATTTCCTATAGTTTAAATTCAAATATTTAAACTTACTAATTAAATTCTTCTAATTAAATTAATTTAATTTCATTCAATAAAGCAATTCTAAATCAAAAAGAATTCAGTTATCTCACATGTTGAAAATTTTAATTAAATAAATAAATTAAATATTCATTTATCTTCAAAGAGATAACTCCAATCAGATCACATGGGTTACTTCACCCATCTCTCCAGTCCACATGGGTAACTTCACCCACCTCTCCAGTCCACATGGGTAACTTCACCCACCTCTCCAGTCCACATGGGTAACTTCACCCACCTCTTCAGTTTAAAAAGGTAACTCACAATTAGCTCTTCAGTCAACCAAACTCTATCTCCTCTTTACCAATTGAAGAGGTGGAGTTTATTGATGACCTCTCCAGTTCCTTTTAATCTCAACAATTCATCTCCCTATCTCTGGGATTGATCTCAACTGTTCATATCATCACCAATTCCTATATAATAAACCCTTCATAAACATTTGAAGGATCCAGGATTTCAAGCTCTCGTGCGCTATTACTATGTCAGTTTGGTTCTAGCATTCAAGCCATCTTGCGATCACACACCCATTTCAACTAGCAAATTCTCGACACTTCTCAAGTCATTGACGCTGCCCCGCAAATACTGAGCATCAAGAACAGCGTTTTGGAATGAGTAGAGAGAAACAATAGAAGCTTCAAGCGTCGTGGGGTTTGCATTTATTTGTTTTCCTTTCTCTTTCTTATACATTTTATTGATTACATTTCATTGTTATTCATTTTAGTGGTATTGTGTATTTGATTTGTATCATTTGTGAAACCTTTGCTACTAACCCTTGCCTTTGGAAAGCTTGGAAAACACGGATCACGAGAAGAGAGGCGTACATTTTGGTGAACCCGACATGAACAAACAACCCAAATATCTCTTGCAGATGAAGAACTAGATTGATCAACCACGGCCGTACGGTCGTAAATTTAAAAATCTGATTTTTCTTTGAAATTTATATTATTTTGCAGTTGCTGGTATTTTACCGCAATCGACTAAACTGTGCCACAATCGATTGGTTTTATACCGCAATTGATTGCAGGCTTTCACAGTATTATTCTGTCTTTTTCTGTCTCATTCTTCTAGTGCTTTGTCACAATTACCAGAATCATGCTGCAAATGTAATTATTTCTCTACAGTTGTCCAATCCGTGCCACAATCGACAGTATTTTGCCGCAATTGCCAGTGCTTTACCGCAATCGCTAGAGATTTACCGCACTGGACAGAACTTTACCGCAATCGCAAGAAATATTGCAATATTAGATCCAAAACTTCTGTCCATTTATTTCTAAACTAACATTTTCTGGTTTTCTGTGCAGGACAGGACAAATCACCAAGAACAGATAAGGGTAAGTTTTGGTAAGCATCATTCATTATTTCAAAGTTTCATATACTCTCATTTTGCAAATAATACTTTTTTGGTACTAACCTGTTTAAAACAAAGCAAACTAAAAGGAATTCATTTGTCGATTTGGGTTTAAAAAGAACAATGCTTGCAAAACATATCACATCTCATATTTTGGATTTGGGCTTAAAATTGACATGAGGATTAAAACTGAACAAAGGCAAAAAATCTCTCAATTTGGTGCATTAAAATTGAACAAGCAATCAACACCTACTTTTGGGCTTAAAATTGAACATTGGTGCTTGTATGGTGGTGTAGCTTAGTTCACACTTTAAACTTTGGAGCTTAATCGATTTATCTTGTTTCTTGAGTTTTGGGTGCACTTGCACAAATTGTTAGATTACAAACCTTTACATTTTTTAGAAAGGCTTGTCCGGGGAATGCGCTTCTTCCTTAGAGGATGACCTTAAACTGGTAATCCTTCCGATCGCTATATAAACAAGGCACGAACCAAAGTTTCATCTTATCTAGCCAAGCTCAGGCAAGGTGTGTTGATAATAGTCTGGATCGGGTGAATATCCCTAAGAAGCCAGCGTGGTCAACTAGGCTCTTAAGTGAGTCACGCATGTACAAACTAATTGGAGAGATGCCACGGACCCTTACTACAACCTTGATTAAAATGTTGATACACTTCTATGAATCATTCCATCCAAGGTTGCTCAAGAATGAGGCCTCAAATATCGATCCATAGCTCTCTAGTCATGTAGTGCAAAGGTTTAAAATGGAGGCCCTCAGATTGACCTAGTTAGCGCCCATGCAAGTACACCATGAAAGAAGATATTCAAATGCATGAAAATGAGATCTACTCTATATGATAACAATGCATGAAAAGAAATTAATCTAAATGATAACAATGCATGATTAATCTATGAAAGGAAATAAGGATGCAATATTAATCTATGAAAGTAAACATGAATCTAATCTACATGAATAGCCATGAATGCAAGAAGAAGAAGACAAGAAGAGAGAAGTTGCAATATCCAAGCTTGAGTGCTCAAATCCTCCTCCAAAATTGCTTTCCAAACCTGCAGCATAATAATACTATGAAAACCTAATATGAAAATGAGAAGGAGAGATTTCCTTTTAAAGAGAAATGGACGGTTGAGATTAAGAGGCAAAAATCAAAGGCTATGATTAAGAGGCAAAAACCCACCACTTAGGAAGATGTGATGAAAAAGTGATTTTTATTTAATTTAATTTAATTTATTTTTGTTTTCATCAAATAAAGTACTTTAAGTGGGGATTTTTATTTATTTAATTAAAAGAGGGGTTTTCTTTCAATTAAATAAATTAGAAGAGTTTTATTTAATTAAATGGGGGAAATTAAATTTAATTAAATAAGAGGAACTTTATTTAATTAAAAAGGAGAAATTTAATTTAATTAAATAAGATAAATTTCATTTAATTAAAAGGGAGATTAAATCTTTTAATTAAATAAGAGGAATTTCATTTAATTAAAAGGAAGATTAAATATTTTAATTAAATAAAAATGATCAAACCTTAGGAAATATTGAAATAATTGAATAATTGAATTAATTACAATTTGATCAAGGAAATTGATTTGAATTGAAAATATCGCAAAGCATTGATTCAGGAAATTGATAAAATGATAAAATGGGGCCCAAAGTCTAGGCAACCATTTTAGGGTGCATACAGATAATAGTCTGGATTGGGTGAATATCCCTAAGGACCCAGCGTGGTCAACTAGGCTCTTAAGTGAGTCATGCTCATACAAACTGATTAGAGAGATGCCACAGACCCTTACTACAACCTTGATTAATTAGAGGCCAACCCGTTTTACCTCTGAACAGGTACCTTATTATAGTGCAAGGGGTTGTAGAATTTCCCCCCAAGATTCCCAACATATGTGTCCTACAGTATTTGTGTAGTGAAAGGGATCTTCACTTCACGGTAACAATACCTGGAAATGGCAAAAACACGGGCACCTACATCGTGGATCTTCGTGTCCTAGTAGCGTGACAATTGCTGTGTGAGTTAACGAACATTCAAGTATTGAGCCTATAACATTGTATTCTGAAGCCATTGACCTAGATTAATCTAACTGTTCATTGTTGAGACCTTGTGATAACTTTGCAACTTGAAAAAGTTGTAGAACATACACAATTTCAGTCTTCATTCTTCAAAACACAGTGTCTATTGTGCTTGTTTCTTTGATCAGTTTCTGATAATGCAAAACAAAACATCCAAATTGTCAAAATGAGTCAAATGTGTTAAAGTCTAGGGTTTTCAACATCGACTGTCTTACAAATTAGAAGCACTGTTCCAAAAATTTCAAAATTATCAAGCAGTGATACCTATCCTCTAGTCTTTTTTAGGTTGTTCCTCATTTACTACAATTGCCCGCATTGTATCACAATTGAAGGAAGTTTTCCGTATTTGACTTGTTTATTACTGCAATCATCATGTTTATTACTGCAATCAGTGATAAACTACCACAATTGACCACTCACTTTACCACAATCGATGAAGTTGTACCGCAATTGACCAGAGATACTATATTCTTGCTTTGACCTAAAAACCTTGAAAGAATTCTTCATTTGGTGTCCAAAACTAGTGTCCATCCCAGGAAAATGTGAAGAACATTGTGTGAATCTCTAAACATTAAAGATTACCCTTTCTCTGTAAAGCACGATTATTGTCAAAAGCATTGTTAGTTCAAAAGCTCAGACTCAAAATACCTTGATCTCATCATATCAAACATCATCATCTTTATCAAAGTGACTTTGTTCAAGGAAAAGGTCAGAAAATCTTATCTTTTATCATCACCACTTTGAGATCAAGTTATATTAAAATCTTTCCTTAGAATTACCCTTGTCCAAAACATAACTCAGACTTCCTCAGAAAGGATCTTCTTCCTTGTTTGCTTTATATCACTTATTTTAGTTACAAAACCTGGACTGCACTATGTCTCAAGCACCTCATGGAGGACCTTACACAAGGTCTAAGGCTAGAAATCAACCTGATGAGTCATATATCAACCATTTCCCCACTTGGGAAACAAATCAAGAGAACGATCCCTTCATGAACACCAGTTCTGCTCTATTCATTGAATAGCCCCGTGGGGCAGCCTTTTTCCAAGATAGCACAGAAGAAGAACTTGAATATGTGGAGCAAGATGCTTACTCCACGAAAGTAGTTGACGTTGTTGTAGAGAGGAAAACTGAATGTTACTTGGCCATGCTAATAAAGAAGGGATTCAAACTCCCCACTGAATTTAGTGTATCGACTATATGGCCTGAAAACCCTCTTGCAGGTCAAAACACTACTTAAACTCCTAAGATGTTACCTGTTGTGTCTCCAATCTTTCCACCATTGGTTTTACCCACATTGATGTAGACTATATCTAATCAAACCAATGACCCAATCCAGGCCAACACATCTTCTACTCAAGGCATAAAAGGCTCGCAACTAAGTGCACCCATGGTCACTAGTATGCCTCCACCTTTGGTGTCATGGCCAGGACAATCAAGCTCTCATGCTATGCCTTCCATCCCACCAAACACCAACTATTCAAAACTATGCCATTGCTGCAGTCAATTCACACTAGTTTTGGGATGAACACCTCATGCCCACAGGGATCCATCTCTGCAGGAATGACTTACAGTCAAGGCCCGCCCAAGGCTACATCTTTGCCCATGCTGACACCAATCCAACCTTCGCAACAACAACCCCAGCTTTAGTTGCCTCAGTTCCAACCCCCGCAAAAGCAACCCCAGCTTTAGTTGCCTTAGTTCCAACCCCAGCAATAGCAACCCCAGCTTTAGTTTCCTCAAAAACAACTGCCGCAACAGCAACCCCAGCTTCAGTTGCATCAAATCCAACCTCAACGACACCAACCCCAGTTTCAACCCCAACCTCAGTAGCAACAATACCAACCCCAACAATATCAACCCCAGTTTCAATCACAACAGCAAACACATCAAAACCCACCATGTGCTACTCATGTCCCTCCATTTACAAATCACTCGGTGGGGAATCAATATCAAGTCCCTAGGATGAAATCCTATGTTCCTACTCAAGGGACATAGAGGCGTAGCCTCATACCCACCACAACACAAAGGAATGTTCACACACACTAGCCTCAATATCAAACAGACATGTTAATGCAACAAATGCAAATCCTTCAAACTCAAATTATGGATATGCAAAATTAGGGGCAAACTAAATCCTATACCGCGGAGGATTTATACCCATACTCCTTTGACCATTCTCTTCACATGTCTCCATTCCCAAATCACTTCTCGGTACCAAAATTTGACAAATATAGGGGCAGTACCAACCCTATTGAACATATTTGAGAATTTTTTGCTAGTTGCGGCGAAGTCGCCCATGATGAGACATATCTAATGCGATTGTTCCCACAAAGCTTGGCTAGACCAGCAATGGAATGGTTCTCGCATCTACTTCATGGCATTCAGTCTTGGGGAGAATTGGATGAAAAGTTCATAGCTCACTACCATCATAACATCGAACGCAAGGTCAGCATCAAGGACCTTTGTGAGATCAAATAGAAGGATGGAGAGTATTTTGTGAAATTCCTATAGAGATGGAGGAATACGGAAAACCGCATAACATATGATGTTCCCAAACAAGACTTAATAGTCAAGTTTGTTGACAATCTAATTCTAGACATGTCATTCACAATAGAGTTATAGTTAGCTCCAAACTTCACATAGCTCATCGAAAGAGGAGTTTGATGTGAGAAAAACTTAGTCAAATGAGGAATCCTTGCAGATCCCACACAAATGAATACAAACAAAAATGCAATGGACAAACCTAAGTGGTGGAACAAAAAAAAAATGTCACTAGCGATGGTGTCATTGATGTGAAGACAGACAACTATGCACAACCCAAGGTGTCATTGCAAGGTGCACCTGTGGCCAACCAAAAACCCACAGGGCCCACTCAACAAGAATACACCCAAAACCAACCTCCTCTTTTACAAGTAGCCGTGTTCCAAACAGTCAACAACAGAATCAATGCCAACCACGGTTTCAATTCCAGCAATGAGATTTCACACCATTGGGAGAGCCGATAGAATCAGCTTTATACAAGTTGATCCAATAAAACACTATCACTCTCCCAGAAATTAGGGACTTTGAACAAGATGAAAACAAACTGAGGTGGTATAATGACAAATATTTCTGCAAGTTTCATCAGGTGAAAGGGCACAAAATAGTTAACTATTACCGATTGAAACACGCTATCCAAGATCTGATTGACACAGGGGTCATCGATGTGATGAATACCCAAACCAAAGGCACAACTGATCACACTATTTTCAATGATACCTTTCATGATCACAACAAGGGAAAATCCTTCGGGTCTGGTGGACAAGCAAAACAAGTTAACTATACGTATGCCAATAGTGATAATGTTATCAATTGCCTCAATCCTTCAAATAGCCATGTGGCTACAATGACTATCAAAGACCAAGGTAACAATTGTGCTGTAACAACGCATCGTGCTAGAGTCATCTTGCAAGGATTACCATCCTCACCTACTATCTCTGCCAATCCTAAAGCAAACTCAGATCCACAAACAAGCATAGTGGACTAGCTAAAGCGCACACCTACCCAGATCTCCATGTTTGACCTATTGCGCATATCTCCACAGCATAAACTGGAACTTGACCAAACCCTTCAGAATACAGCTGTCCCAAGGGACATAACACCCAAGAGCTTCCAAATGATGGTCAACCATATAGCTGCTAACAAGCATGCAACATTCACAGACCGTGATGTGCCGCCGGATAAACCCCTGCATAATGATCCTCTACACTTACTTGTCTAGGTCCACAAAAGTGCTATCCGTAGGGTCCTTGTTGATGGTGGAGCTGGGCTAAACATTTGTACTCTAAAGTTAATCAAGCAACTAGGATATTCAGAATCAAGCATTGATGTCACAAGGAGGATAAATATCAGAGCTTATGATGAAGAGGAAAGGTCCTCTAAAGGTATAATAATTCAACCTATTTGTATTGGTCCTGTGGTCAAAAATACTCCCTTCCAAATCTTAGACCTTGAGTTGGGATACAACATCCTACTAGGGAGACCTTGGATACATGAAATGCAAGTTGTACCTTTGACATACCATCAATGCATCAAGTTCCCACACTAGGGAGAGGAGATCATCATAGAGGGAGATCCCAATCCTTTCCAATATTGGAATGCGGTCCAAATTAGCACTGATAACCAGGTACCATCAAACCAAGATGAAAGAATCCCATCCTCTTCAGATTTGAATCCCAAGGATGTCACACGGGCAGCAGGAAAGATAGTCATCAACCAAGACACAAGTATTCCTTCCTCTTCATATTCAAATCTTAAAGATATCACACAGTTAGCAGGCAAGATATCCATCACAAACAAGGGCTATGGTGAATACAAATATGAAGAGGCTTTTACCATCATGCACATGCCTCAAAGCCCAAGAACTCATGGCATGCCACAACCTGTTATTGCAACAGAAACTCTGTAGCGTATTCTATTCAGATGTCCACCCACAACCTTTGTCTGATGGGGAGACATAGTGGAAGAAAATCCTTTTGAACAAGACATAAATACTTGGTTATACCAAGATACCCCTGAGACAATTCGACCACCACTACCCTTGTCAAACTATGGTAATGGTTACACAATGATACAAAGATTTGGGTACGATGGTACAACTAGGCTGGGGGCAAGGCAACAAGGCATATTTGAATTGCCTCTCTCACCAACCTAGATAAACACGAGAGGGTTGGGCTGTGGAAAACAAAACACCAGTTCTGTAATCCAAGACATTCAAGTTAATCACAAACAAATAGTAGAGATGCACCGGGGGCACAACACAAAGCATGTCTTAATAAGAAACATATTAGCATAGTTGTTTCCTGCCGAAGAGGGAACCACAAAATCTTGAATAAACCTACACATAGAAATCGATGATAACCAAGGAAGTGAGACATCTGACGAGCATTCTATTGAGACTGGATCCCACGAGTATGAGTGGAGATCCCTTCACGACTCTGAACCGTTGATCCCATATTATTCCCCTCAGGCAGACATTATCATAAATCTAGCAAACCTATTTGACCAACTGACCATTATCGAACAACCCTACATAGACAAACATGTCATTTATCAAACCTCAAGTGGTGCATCCACATCACAGTCCAATTTTGTAGGAACCATATTAGCAGTCCCTTTCAGTCAACCAGAGCCAAACAGTCATGAAAGTGTCTGTCTTGTACACCCTAAGCTCATAGAGTGGGATCAAAAAGGACCACCTGATCTAGATGTCTTCGAGAATGATGAGGCAATAGATCATTTCATGGGACTGAGGGAAGGCATTCCATCAGGAGACCACAAGGAAGGCTTCTCCATTAACCTCGATAGAGCAACATATTTTGGGGAGGAAGCTCCTCTTTCTAGTCCACAAAAGAAAAAAGAACAAAAGAATGATAAAAAGCTAAAAGAAGATGTATCTTCTAGTGAAAACCTCATTGAGGTGCTAGAAGATGGAAAGAAGGGAATCCTCCCCTTGATAGAGGAGAAATCAATGTACTAGCAGAAGAAACAGAGGAAGTCAATTTGGGAGATGACAAAAACCTAAAGAACATATACTTGGAAAAATACTCACCCCTGAGGAGAGAGAAAAATTCATCAATTTATTCAAAGCAAGGATGATCAACTTCGCATGGTCCTACTCGGATATGCCAGGGTTAGATCTAGAGCTAGTACTATACCATCTCCCGTTGCTACCCAACGCCAAACCTATCAAGCAGAAGCTAAGAAAGATGCATCCCCATGTTGTATTGCTAGTCAAGGCAGAGTTGAAAAAGCTCCTATATGCTAAGTCCATAAGACCTATACCATATGCAGACTAGATATCTAATCTGGTACTAGTTACAAAGCACAGTGGTCAGATACGGATTTGCATAGACTTTAGAGATCTCAACATAGCTTGTCCAAAGGATGACTTTCCTTTACCAAACATTGATATGATAGTAGATCTAACTATAGGACATCAAATGCTATCACTCATGGATGGATTTTCAGGTTATAATCAAATAAGGATCGCACCAGAGGACCAACACAAAACAACTTTCACATGTCCTTGGGGAACATATTGTTGGAATGTCATGCCATTTGGTCTAAAGAATGCTAGAGCGACATATCAAAGGGCTATGACAACTATATTTCATGATCTCATCCACAAAACAATGGAAGATGGACAACATACTAGCCAAGTCAATACTTCGAAAGGATCATCTACAAGTTTTGGGACCTATCTTTGACAGAATGCAGGAATTCAAAGTCCATCTAAACCCAAAGAAGTGTGCATTCACTGTCACAGTGGGAAAATTACTGGGGTTCATAGTATCACATAGAGGAATCAAAGTGGACCCAGCAAAGGTCAAAGCAATATTGGAAATGCCTCCACCATCAAACCTAAGACAACTAAGAGGGTTACAAGGAAGGCTCAAATCGATCAGATGCTTCATAGCTCAACTAGCAGACAAGTGCCACCCATTCCAACATCTATTGCATAAATACATCAAATTCATATGGACAGAGCAATGTGAACAGGCATTTCAGATATTCAAAGACTACCCTCTCAAGTCTCCTATATTGGTACCACCAGTACAAGGTAGACCATTGCTTCTATATATCTTAGAGATGGAATAACCATTAGGTGTACTCTTGGCACAAAATGATGACACAAGAAAAGAGAGGGCTGTCTAATATCTAAGAAGGACTTTGGTTGGATATGAGCTAAACTATACGCTAATTGAGAAGTCATGCCTTGAAGTTGTTTTCACTTCCCAGAAGCTAGAACATTATATGTTGAGTCACCAAACAAAATTGATCACACATATTGATCATCTAAAGTACCTCCTAAGAAAAGCAGTGCTCACTAGATGACTGGCAAAGTGGGTAATGATCTTAAGTGAGTTTGACATTGAGTACGTAGACAGAAAGGCCATCAAAGGACAAGTGATCATAGATCAACTAGCATAGGCCCCAATTCAAGACCACCAGACTATTATTTATGACTTTCCTGATGAATCTATCATGATACTACAACCAGTGATCGAGGTATGGAAACTTTATTTTTATGGATCATGTATGAACCATGGTGTGGGGGAAGGGATAGTGCTTATCTCTCCAGATCATGATACAATTCAAAAGTCTTTCAGACTTAACTTCCCATGCACCAACAACATAACAGAATATGAAGCACTGGTCATCGGTCTAAAGATAGCAATTCAATGGAGAATCAAGAACCTTAAAGTTTTTGGTGATTCACAGTTGGTCATCAGTCAAGTCAACAATGATTATATGACCAAAGATGAGAAGCTCATACCATACAGAGCATAGATGGAACAACTGTGCACCAAGTTCCATTACATCTTCTTCGAGAAAGTCCCAAGAGCATAGAACAAAGCTTTTGATGCGATGGCTACCATAGCATCATTGATTGATATGCCAGGTAATGAAACAAAATTCTAGTTTTTAGTGGAGCAACTCTTGGTGCCCTCACATCAGGCATCTATCACGGAATTAGCATGTGTCTTTTTTGGTCCTGAATCCCCATGGTACCAAGATGTCTATAACTATGTCCAAAACAATGTCTTACCTCCCAACTTGTCTAGGAACCAGAGAAAATCCCTCATCTGCCAAGCCTCTAGGTATACCATCCTCTCAACTACTTTATACAGATGAAGTCTAGATGGAACGTTACTACGATGTCTCACTTCCATGGAATCCTAGAAAGCTTTGTACGAGGTACATGAAGGAATTTGTGGAACCAACGGAGGTGGCAACAACTTAGCTAAGAATATCATCCACATGGGATACTACTGGCCCCAAATAGAGACAAATGCACACAAACATGTTCAAAGGTGTAGATAGTGTCAAATTCATGGAGATCTCATCCATGCACCAGCCCAGGAACTAAATCCTATCACATCACCATTGCCATTTTCAATGTGGGGATTTGACCTAGTGGGCAAAATTACACCTTCTTCAGCAAATGGACACAATTACATCATAGCAGCAATAGAGTACTTCACCAAGTGGGTGGAAGAAATTCCCCTCACTTACATCACTGGAAAGAAAATAGCAATGTTCATGCTTAACCACATTATCTGTCGATATGGGATCCCCCTAACAATCTTGACAGATCATGGTACACCTTTCCAGAACAAGGATGTTGAAGACCTATGTGAGCAGTTCTATATCAAACAAGGGTTCTCCTCATTTTACTACCCTTAAGGGAGTGGCCAAGCCAAAGCTACAAATAAGAAAATCTTGAAAATATTGAAGAAAATAGTGAATAAATCAGGTTGAGACTGGCATTTATAGCTTAGTCCCGTACTATGGGCATACAAAACTAGTGTGAGAACACCTATAGGAGCCACTCCTTTATCCCTAGTCTATGGATCAGAGGCAGTATTACCCCTTGAAGTGGAAATCCCCTCCCTAAGGATATCATTGAAGAACCTAATCATAGATGAAGACTACAGAGTAGCAAGGCTCAATGAACTAGAGTTACTAGATGAAACAAGACAACATGCCTTCGACCACTTACAAGGTTATAAAAATAACCTTAGAAGAAAATATCATAAAAAGGTGAAGCCATGAAAATTTGAGCTAGGAGACCTTTTCCTCATGGAAAATCAGAAGAATCAAGCAGAGTGAGTCAAACCTGGAAAGTTTGAGCCTAACTGGCTAGGACCATTTGTTATTATCAGCTCTACTCAGAGTGGGACATTCATACTAGAAACACCAGAAGGAGATCAACTCCCTAGCTATATCAACAGCATGCACCTGAAGAGATTCTACCCTTAAGGTCTCTATGGTTAAGGCACCTATCTACATATCCAGAAAATACCAAAAAAATAAAAAAAAATACAAAATGTTACCTTGGTGAAAACCTGGCAATCAGGCACCTTGGCGACAACAAAAAAAAAAAAAAAGCAAAAAATTAAAGAGAAACAAAATTTCTATCTCAGTGAAAACCTATTAATCAGGCAATATTGAGTAGGTACCTCGGTGAAAACCTGGAAAAGAGGCGCCGAGTGTTCGAATCCATCTTCACCATCGATGAGCTTCAAAAGCTAGCACATATTTCAAATGCAAAACTGACTACCCAAGCTATATCCAAAAGCACAATCCCCTCTGAGCACGAAGCACTTACCCATGGTTAACACTGGTCCACCAGACTAGGGGCAATTCAAAATGTCCTGAAAAAATCCCTAGAAATTGGAAAACTCATCAAAAATCCTAAAAAGATCAAAAATCAAGAGAAAATCAATCTTCATAAAAAACATTCAAAAAATTGCAGAATCCCAAGCAATAAAACCAACTCGGTTATCAAGAGAACAAGGGGCAATCACACCCAATCAATAAAATGTCATAATCATGAGCTTTGCAAATCAGCATTGGGCTCATCTGACACAGCTTTATCAATCTATCAATTCAATCAGCAAGCAATTGGCGACCAAGCCAAACTATCAATTGTCGCAATCATGAGCTTTACGAACAAGCATTGGGCCCATCTAACACAGCTTGATCAGCTGCCAACATGATAAAAGAAATCAAATCAATCAATACTGTCACAATCATGAGCTTTGCAAACAAGCATTGGGCCCATCTGACACAGCTTGATCAACTGCCAAAATGATCAAAGCAATCAAACCAATCAAGCCTATCCAAAGAGTCGAGCCAATCAAGAGAATCCAACAGCATCAGGGAACCATCCAAAAATGTTGACTAGGTTAGTCAAGTCAGTCAGATGTCAGTTTATAATTCACGGTTATGTTCTTACGCTACTCCAGGATCCACCATGTGAAGAGAGTAGCTATGATAGATCATGACTTATTTTCTTTGATTGCTGTCTGTTGAAATTTCACTTTGATTTTAGTGCCATGATGATTTAGGATAAATGTGGTAGGCATTGTCACTTATCTGGCAGACATGCAGTTCCATGATCTAAGATTAACCCTAGGAAAGAATTGGAGATTCCTTCTCTTTTATTTTGCCTACTTGGTTTTATAGAATCAAGAGCTCGCAGCACTATTCAAATGGATTCTGAGTTGCTTCAGAGTTCTATCCTGGTTTCTATGGTCTTTCCCTTTATGTTGCAAACAAGAGCTCATGATGTTATCCAGATGGACTCTAGGGGCATAGGAGTTCTATCTTGTTTGCTTGGCTTTCCCTTTCAGAAATCAAGAGTTCACAGTGTTATCCAGATGGACTCTGGGTGCATAGGAGTTCTATCTTGGTTTCTTTGTTTTAGATTTAATTCAAAGGACAAGCGATATCCAGATGGTCAATATCTGGGTGCTTTTGGTTCTCTTTCTTTTCAAACAGGGAACATAGTTGAACCCAGATGGTCAATATTTGGGTGCACTAGGTTCTCTTTCTATTCAATCTCTCTACTCCTTC
>MU223160.1:383845-396450 GCA_018584345.1 Thuja plicata
CCATTTTAATACTCAAGTGTGTCCCAAGGGGTTGTACAACCCCTTAGGACACACTTGAGCATTAAAATGGGTCGAAAGGGGTCATGGGGTCTTCCTAGGGGTCCTTGTACATGATAAGGCGTACTAGGACCCCTAGGAAGACCATATGACCCCTTTTTACCCATTTGAATTCTCAAGTGTGTCACAAGTTGTCCTAGGACCCTTTCTGCTCAATATACTCCCATTTTTTCTTGTAACTTCCTCTAATTTGGTTCACACACTCCCTATTTAAGCTTCAAGTAAATATTCTCTTATAACCCTGAACTGGGTGTGTAAATAATTACATATACATTCTCATATGGCTCTGTAGTTCTCTATTTATAGGAATACAAGACTCTCCATCTGCGCCATCATTTTGCAAGAGTTCCATGGCAGGAGGTAATATATAGGTTGAGAGAGAGAGAGAGTAGGAACTCTAAAGAGAGAGAGAGTAGAAGTAGGAGAGAGGGAGTAGGAACTCTCTCTCTCTCTAGAGTTCCTACGAGAGAGAGAGAGAGAGAGTTCCTACTCCCTCTCTCTACAGTTCCTACTCTCTCCTAGGTATTATTGTTATACTATAAATATTAATAAATAATTAATACTAATATTATACTATTATAAAATAGAGAAATTTGAATAATAATATAATACTAATATTTAAATAATTATATAATACTAATATTTAAATAATTATATAAAACTAATATTTAAATAGTTATATATGTCAAAACTAATATAGCATTAATAATGGCTTTGCTCTGTAATAACTTGCGCATTTGGTCGGTCGAATCACTGGAGAAGCAAATCTATTTTTTTCAAAAATACAAAATATGCCTCTGGTTTCGCAAGCTATCAGGTTTCAAATGTTGATTTTTGCTGGACAGTCTTCCCCTAGGACTTTTCCTAGGGTTTCTTCATGGGAGTTGTCCATCCCAGTCGAGGTGAACCCGTGGATTCCTGCGTCGAGGCAAAACGCAAAAAGGGCAAGAAATTTCAAGAAAAGGGCTCTGTCTCCAGATTGTCGCACCCACTATTTTGAATTTTGTATTCCCCTCAAGAATAGTTTTAGTCATTTACCTTGTCTGAGGGCTTCTCCATTCTCATCGCCCCATGGTGCTGTCCTCAAGCCTTGCTTGGTTGATGATAATGCAGCATGCAAAGAGGTTAGTAATCGATTGGAGACTCAAAGTAGGGTTAAAAATCTTCAGATGCTGCCTTCTCCTATGATGTCAATTAAAACTTACACTCCTTCGCACCGGTGACCACATTTGGAAAATCCTTGACCTTTTGATGGGGAAAAGAAGATGAAAGCTGCCCTCAGGAAAAAATTGAGGCCTAGGATTAGTAAAGGCATTTATATTCCACCGCATAAAAGATAGTGTGGCTTCTTCTTGCAGGCAAATAATCTAGATTTGACCAAAATATGATCAAAGCTCAAAGTTTCCTCAGAACCTAGGGTGCATCACACTGAAGATAATCCATTGCATTACTGTCCCATACAAAACCCGTGTAAGCAAGTAGTGATTAACCCTATTTTCGCTGATGGAATGTCTAAACATTATGCAAAATATGGCATTTTTGCAAGATGGCTTGGTAATGGCTGGTCTTTGTCCTATATAGCTAAATGGTTTGTAGATTGTTTCCAGAATCAGGTAAGTATAACGCTATTAAAAATGATTTCCTGTTTATTGAATGCAAAAACCTAGATTAAAAAAATACATTTTTAGAGGGTAGATGTCCAGACTTTCGTAATTATGGTTTCTTATTTCTGAACTGGTGCCCTAATTTTGACCCTATGGAAGTGAATAATCTAAAAATCATAAGATGGGTTTCCCTTCCAAATCTTCGAGTGGAATTTCTACATAGCCAAATTATTAAGGATATTGCTAGCAATCTAGGGAATTTCATGGATTTTGATCATGCTTTCCTAGATAATTCATGTGTCAAAGTTGCTATTAGCATGGATAACTCTATTTCAGACCTAGACTCTCTTGAATTAAAATCTAGCCAAGGAAGCTACTATATTAACCCCCATTTCTGCTCTCCTCCAAGATTATCAAAAACCATGGCAAGACCACCACTAGCTGACCCTCTAGTCGCAGTCAAATTTAATTTGGAGACTGGAGGTTTTTTTCTTGAAAACCTATCTTTGAGAAAATGTCCCTGTCCTGAGATGACCCTAAAAGTAAACCTAGATAAAAAAGACATTAGCATAAAGGAAAACAATGAATCTTTAAGGAATGGAAATGAGGCTGTTAAAGTGAGTATTTTAGCAGACTTAGAAGTTCTTAACGCTGAAGAAGGTAGGCCCTTATTGCATAACAATCCTACTACCTCCCATAAACCCCTCCATGGTGATGCTCTGATGGTACCTCCTAGAAGCCCTAATTCTGCTATGGCTTTGCCAATTTCTATGGGGAACCTTTCCTTGCATCTCCCACGGGATCATAGCGATAATACCAGTTTAGTCCCTAATCTGGTTTCCACTCCTCTTGTCTAAAACTAATGTTTCAACTCCTAATTCTAGGTCAAGCCAGAAACTGTCTTCGGCCAATCTGAAACATCTCCCTTTTGAATCTAAAAAGGAGGCTTCTCCTCCCCTGAAGACGATCCCTTTTACTTCAATAGAAATTTCAGGGAGAAATCAGTTAGTTGGATCTCCCTGAGTGAAATTCTTTATGCTGATGTTTCTATAGCAGAGGATTGCATCAGTGCAAGTATAATGGATCAAGCTAGGACAATCAAATCATTTACAGAGGTAAATATGGTTTTTTTTCCCGAGTCTTCCCTAGCCGAGGTAGCTACCCCAATAAGCTCATCAAACCCCAACAAGAAAAAATATCTAAAATTCTGGCAAACCCCTTTTAATGGAAAAAATTTATTTGATGACAATGAGATTGTATTACCACAAGCATCCGAGTCCTCATTGGGAGCAAAGGTTGATATTCCTATAGTAGCTAATTCCAGTTTAAAAAGTGGCACATTCCCGGTAACCTCACCTCTCTATTCTACATTGAGCCCAGATGTTGTTTTCGATGTAGTTAACCACGATAACTTGGAATCAAAGGAATCACTTTCTTCTCATTCAGATTCCTTACGGAGCATAATTCTAGGAGAAATACATAATCTGCTCTGTTCTCTTTCTTTTGTAACCCTATCACCAATTGAAGATTCCTTAGTTGACCCAACCTTAGACATAACAAAGGATACGAATAAAATTGTTGAGGAAGTATGGATTATCTTAGATTATATAGGGGAAATTCTAATAGATGAACTAATGAATAGATTTCTAGATGAAATCTGCGATGAGGAAGAAGTGGATCGGCAAAGACATCTCCTAATTAAGGAATGTCTGGAGTAGGACTCTCCTCTTACTAAAGCAGAGTTAAAATTATTCCTTGATGAAGAAGAGAAACTTAATGAGAACATTATCCCAACCCTAGGCCTAGATTCTTCTTTACCTAGGAAGGTCTCTTCGGATTGCGTGAAAATCCTCCACAAACGTGGGAGAAAATCCTTTAAAGAATTGTGATCCCTAGCTGGGGCTACGTGTGGCCATGTGAAATTAACTGATATTTTTAATGCTAGGAAGGGGAAGTTCCTTCCCAAGTCAGGATGAATTTCCTAACATGGAATGTTAGGGGTTTAAATGCCCCTAACAAATAGCACATTCTCTTGCGCTATATTTCAAATTTTCATCCAGATATTCTCTATTACAGGAAACCAAACTAGACCAATCTGGTTATAAGTTACTTAACAAAAAACTAGGGGTTAGAGAAATTTGGGGAGTCTCTGCCTCTGGTGCCTCCGGAGGAGTAGGATTTATCTGAGATCCTAGATCTATTTCTCTTTCAGGTTTAGAGGAACATGCCAATTGGTGTTGTGGTAAAGTGTCCAGTCTCAGATCAAACACTAAATTCTATGTCATTAATATCTATGGTCCCATTTTAAGTAAATATAAGGAAATAGTATGGAATGAAATTGAAATAAAACTTAAGGAATTTGGTCAAGATATAGTAATAATCGAAGGATATTTTAATACCATTAGGAAGATTTCAGAAAAAAAGGGAGGCTCGGCCCTTCTATCAAAAGTTGCCATGAACTTCAATGATTGGATTAACGAAAATCAGCTATATGAAATAGCTACAACTGATGATTTTTATACATGGAATAATAGAAGGAAAGGTTTTAGTTCTATAGCTGAAAAATTAGATCAGTTTTTTGTTAAAGGAGATTGGTCTCTACTCCCATTCACATTAGCAACGAAGGTTCTTCCATTCTCAGGTTCTGATCACTTTCCGGTAGAATTAAAAATAATAACAGATAAAAGTCTAGAAAATTGTCCTTTTAAATTTGAACAGATGTGGTTAAAAAATGAGGGTTTCTTAGAAATGATTAAGGATTGGTGGGAGGAGATTGTTAATACAGGATCCAAGTTATATCAAATAGTTAGTAAACTGAAAAATCATCAAACTGAGATTAAAAGCATGGAATAAGGACATCTTTGGCAATATTTTCCAGACAAAGTTGTCCCTTGAAAAGGAAATGCAAGCCTTAAATGATATGGTAATGTTAAAAGGGATGGATGTAGCCCGTTACAAAGAAGAAAAACTTCTTATGAATAAATATGAGGTTGTATTAGCTAAAGAGGAGATCTATTGGCGGCAGAAATCTAGGGAAAATTGGTTAGTAGAGGGAGATAAGAATACTAAATTTTCTCACAATAGCACCAAGCAACGAAGAAGTATTAATAGGATAACATCAATCAAAGGAAACAATAATGAGTGGATTGAGGATCCAAATGAAATAGCTAAGGTAGCCGTAGAGTATTTCAAGGAGATTTATGTTAAGGATGCTCTGCCAATTTCAGATCCTTGTTTTCTTAACAATATCCCAAAGATTATTTCTAAGGAACAAAACCAACAATTGATGGCTAGAATATCTAAAGAAGTAGAAGCTACTCTGAATAAAATGAACCCAGATAAATCCCCTGGACCTGATGGCTTTCCAACATGTTTTTTTCAGAAATGTTGGCACTTCATGGGTGATGAGATAACAGATGCATTAGATGGGATTAGGAATTCAAGGAACCTACTTAAAGAGGTTAATAACACTTTCATTACACTTATCCCTAAAAAAGAAAACCCGGAAACTTTCAATGATTTTCGACATATTTCTCTCTGTAACACCTTATATAAACTCTTCTCTAAAACTATGGCAGGAAGACTCCAAAAAATTCTCCCATACATCATAAGCAAGGAACAGTCTGGTTTTGTTCTGGGACGCTCTATTTATGATGGTATTATAATTTCCCATGAGGCAATACATTCTCTAAAAAACAACAAGAAACCTAGTATGCTGATTAAATTAGACATTAAAAAAACATATGACAAAGTCGATTGGGTTTTTTTAACAAACTGTTTGCTAGCCTTTGGTTTTGATAAAAGATGGGTTAACCTAATTAGAACTTGCATCTCTTCCCCTAAATTCTCCATCCTGGTCAATGGTTCTCCTCAAGGTTTTTTTGGTATATCTAGAGGTATTCATTAAGGAGATCTGATATCCCCTTTCCTCTTTATAATTATGGATAAAGCCTTAGGGCGGAATATTAGTAAAGCTAGGGAAGAAAAACTTATTTAGGGTATCCAAATTACTTGTGGGACTGATCCTATCACCCATCAACAGTTTGTAGATGATACAATGTTGTATGGGGAAAGCTCAATCAGAGAGGCAAGGGGATTTAAAGCCATTCTTGATAAATTCTCATCTGTTTATGGGTAGGAAATAAATATGGAAAAATCTGAAATCTTCTTTTTTAATACAGTTACCTCTCTTGAAAAAGATATTTGTCAATTTTTAAATTTTAAAATAGGCTCCCTTCCTTGCAAATATTTAAGATTATATTTGGATTTTGATTCCAGATCTGTTACAGGCTAGAATCAAGTTATAGAGAAAATTAAAAGAAAAATGTCTTCATGGAAAGGTAAATGGTTGTCCTTAGTGGGGAGAACCATCCTGATTCAATCTGTTCTCTCAGCTATCCCTCTTTACCATTTAGCTTGTGTTGATCTCCCAGCTAAACAACGTAATGAACTTAATAGGATTTTCAGATCTTTCTTCTGGCAAGGGACAATGGAAAAATAGAAGACTACCCTCATTGCATGGGATAAGGTATGTAGACCTAAAAATGAAGGAGGTGTGGGACTCAGAAACCTTAGATTTCAGAGTAAAGCCTTTGGGGCTAAACTTGTGTGGAAAATGATCAACTCTCCCACCCTCAAATGGGTCAAGATACTTTCACACAAATATTTAAATCAACCATATCCTATTAATATCTTAAGAGAATCTAATCCCCCACGAGGTTCAAGAATATGGAATTTTATGTTGGACTGTAAATCGATAATTCAAGACAATATCACCTGGAATATTGGTTTGGGTGAAGATGCTTTATTCTGGACTGACTCATGGGAGGGACACCCTGCTATTTGTCATTTTGGAGACTGGTCCATTTCTAAATACAACATGGAATCTTCTTGGGGTACCAAGGTAAGAGATTATGTTACCTTTGATGAAAATTCCAAGGAAGGCTGGAAATGGAAAGAATGGGACAGTCGTTTGTTACCTAGTATGGAAGTTGAAAAACTTAATTCAATTCTTGCATCTAGGAATATTGTTTTCAAAAAAAAATTGGATAGACTTATATGGGATGGGAATAAGATGGGTCAATATAAAATTAAAGATGGTTATAATCATCTTAGATCTAAAACTATAATTCATAGTGACCCTCCTCCCTATAATCTACTTTGGGGTAATTACTCTATGCCTAAAGCAGGTTTCTTTACTTGGTTAGTTTGGAACAAGAGAGTTTTGACTGCTGAGAGATTCCAACGTATGGGATATAATGGCCCAAGTAGATTCTCTTTGTGTAAAATTAATGAAGAATATATGGAACATTTACTCCTGGAATGCTCCTTCTCAAGGAAAATTTGGGACTAGCTCTGTGATAAGCTCAATTGGAAGTCTGCCTTCCCTAACCGGATCTCAGATCTTTTGGTATCTTGGCCACATCTTAACAAAGACTATCTATTCTCTCTTATGGCCTTTGGCTCCTTCTATAATTCTTTGGGAATTATGGAAAGAGAGGAATAGGAGGATCTTCCAGGATTCCAAGATGGATGTCCCTAGCCTAATAAATAAAATTGAAAGCTCTATAATTGAGGTGGCCAATAATAAAATTATGAAATGTAAGAAAAAGGGAGTAATTATGACACATTGGGATGGAAGAATGAGGAATAAATGGATTGGACTTAAAATTCCACCTTTCATAGGTAATGGGAAGGACCCACACCAGGAAAAATGGAGATCATGTTCCTGGTCTCCTCCCCAGGATGGGTGGTTCAAACTAAACTTCAATGGGGCATCCCGTGGTAATCCTGGTCTAGCAGGTATAGGATGCAGTATCCATGACTCTAATGGACTGGAAATAGCCCAATGCTATAAATTTATAGGTAAGGAGAAAAATAACAAAGCTGAGCTTGAGGTTGTAGTGGAAGGTTTATCTCTCTGTCATAAGTTAGGCATAAAAAGGTTGGATATTGAAGGAGATTCTGCTATAATTATTAATGCCCTTAGGAAAGGTTCTCTTCTAGATTGGAGATTGGATTCCTTTCTCTCTTTGGCACTGTCATTATGTGACTCCTTTGAACAAATTACGATTAACCATATTTATAGAGAGGGTAACTACCAGGCAGATGAATTAGCTAATCTGGCTATAGAAAATTTTCAAAAAGAACAAATTTTAGACCCTCAATAGAAGAAGTAAACAAAGTAAAGTGGATTTAATAGGTAAATAATGAAAAGAATAAGCAGGGTTCTAATTCTAGGCTGAAATTAGTTTTCATGACATCTCCCCCTTCTAAACTGTTCATGCTAGGGTTTATGCCCATTATAGCAGCTTAGGAGTTTTAAGCTTGTTGTTTAAACCCTTATAGCATAAAGATTACGCTAAGTAAGAATTCTCCAAGATCACAATGAATCATATTCTATTAGGATATTTGTCAATTTTGGAGCGAAGGGTTTATTCTTCCTTCCAATGGACCACCACCCAAGATCAGAATTCTTAAGTAGTTATCATCATATAGCTTAGTGTATCATAATTATCTTATCTTAAGATTAATTCTATAAGAAATCTCAAATATAATATACTAATTAATATAAATCACTTAATACTCCCCTTTGAAAATCTTTAAGTAACCTCAGATGAGGCGTCATTGCATTGCCTTACCTAATATCTTCTCACCATTCCCTTAACCTATCACGGTTTAAATAATACCCTAGCTGGCTATAAAAATATGTATGTGGGTAAATACGTAGGTACATTATCATATAAGTAGATATGTATGTACATATGAGCACAGAGATATTGATCATAAATATGTATATATGTGCTTATATGGGAATGTAGTTAGGTATTTGGGTATATACATATCTTTATCCTCAGATGTTTTTTCCCTATAGTAAACCAGATTTTAGGTTCTACAATCTTTATCCTATAATTTATCCTAAGGTATAAGGAAATTCATTAATCACACAAGAAATACTGTAATCAAAACACGTCTTATTATAATATTATCCATACTTAATAAATATAGTATCCTTTTTTAGGGATAGATTATAGGCTCCTTACTTCCATGTAATATCGTGGCAACTTATATAATCGTTATATAAATTGCCTCTAATCTGAAGTTTAGTATGAATTCCCTATAAAGTTTTAAATCTGAGTTTTTAGACAAAGATTTCTGCCAACTAATTTCGTGATCTCACACGAGAAGCTTACCTCATAATGGCATCATTGGAGTTTAATGACATTTATTAACTCGGGAACTCATCTTCGTACCACCTCATCTACTAATTGGATTAATGCAGCTAGCATGCTTGAAAGAATAAAACAATCTTTTCAGGTACCTTCGCTCAATTTTAAAACCACCTGGCATATTTATGATAATTATGAGATATTAAGGTAAGCCCACTTGAGCCTTGGGACTGATGTAGGATATGGAAGAGTATGGAAGAATTAATCAGTATCCTTTATTATAACTTGAGCTAAGCATTTTGAAGTATTAATAGTTACAAGGCAATCTCTCGGGAAAGTTAAACTTTCTGTAAATGGAGTCTAGGCTTTTAACCTTCCAGATTAGTGATAATCGGGCTATGGCATTCAGAGGTGCCATCAAACCCGAGATATGGAATCAAATTCTCAAGCCTATACTAGAGGCTGTGAGGAGGGCGCTTGAGAAGTTTATGGGGGAAGCTCACTTTGATAACTCTTTCACTTACAGAACCAACGACAATATTGCTGGCATCTTTCTTGCCCTGGCTATCTTTGCTGGTTTCAAAAAAGAAGAGGTTGTTGAGGTATCTAAGCTTATCTTTATTGATGATATTCTCAGTGGTTTGGAGAACATGGTGCATAGTGTCAACAACCAGCTTCTGGTTCTGTATGCAGAATCAGTGATGCAGATGGATATGGCTCTGGTGAAGGAAATCCCTAATAACAAACGAGTCCCAATGCTTACCTTTAAAGATGAGAAGGCCTTTGATGCTAACTGGCCAGAAATGCAGAGGTATGTGAACTTTTTGTTTGTCCATATGTTGAATAAAGAAATGGGTAAAGTCAAGCTCATAAAATACTGGTGTGAGGAAGGTTTCGACATCCCAAAACTGCTCGACGAGATGGAACTCGAGGATTTCCACATCGTAGCTCCATCTGTCTTGAAATGCTCTAAAATGTTGAAGGATCCAGAAGAGGAAGATGCTATCATCATTATCAAAAAGAATGAAGGGGAGTGGAACTGTGACTTATTATATAAGAGCTAAATAAGAAAGGGGTAAGTCTGAAGAAGTACTATATAAAATAGATAGTCATGTTTTGTAAATAGTTAGTCACAGTTGAAGTTTAATGTAAGTATAATAGGAGAACATTATGATACTTTTCTGTAAGAACCAGACTTTATGATATGATATGATAGGTAAGATAATATATATATAATAGTGAATTATCAAATGTCTGATTCCTACTCCTCTGCAAAATAATTTGGTTTTGATTAAATTTTGATCATTATTCTACGGAAACAATTAGGAAATAATTTAGGAGAAATAAATGTAGGAGAATGTAAAAAAATGTAAAACTATTGCAACTTAGGGTTAGCTAAAGAATCATTTCAAACGATGGTCAGTGGAATTTTCAAATGGAAGTCTAGTAAAATGTTAGCATGTATTATCCTGCTAGATGGAAAAAGGAAGGAATCTGTATAAATTAGGACTATTTCCTCTATTGCGTTTTGGAAATTCTAGCTTGTCTTTTAATAAAAAAAAATTTTGTAATGAGTTTAGTGCCCAAAATCATTATGAATAGGGAAGCTGGATAGTTTGTTACTTCTGGGAATTATGATATATCGAATACCTTCAATTTTAATATAAACAAAATTTTAATTCATTTGTACATCCTCTAACCCTTTTCCCTTAATAAATATTAGTTTGGGTAAAATATGAGCAAAGATCTTAATAAACATAGACCTAGATTATTAGAGATTGTTATCTATATTGATATAATCATATACTGTAGGGTTTGTAGACAAGTTGCAAAGTATATTTTCATTTTAGATATGTTTTCAGTATATATAGAAATGGTAAACATTTACATAGGCATATAATTATTAAAGGACTAATAAAAATAGAACCGTATAGAATAATATTTATTTATGTATAAATATATAAATAGATATATAAACATATATATCTATTTATATATTTACATATTTATGTATTTTTAGTTAAATAGAGGTATATAGGTAAATATGGATGTTTCCTCATAAGAGCATAGAATCATTGGTTGTGGTAAAAAGTGATAAGCCTTTTCTATTTCCTATAGAATTATTGGGTTAGTCTGGTGTTAGTACCTTAAATTCAATAGATTTAGTTGATAAATAAAGCTTACATATATTTAACTTTATATAAATGAACACAAACAAATTAACATATATATAGGACATCATATATAATATACAAATGAATACTGGTATAAATCTATAAACTGCTCTGTTTGTAGGATTTTTGTAAGATAGATGTATAAAAATTCAAATTACAATGTCTAGGATTTTCCATATTAATATGATTAGTGTAGTTTAAGCTTTTCTATTTGGTGCCATCCCTTCCTTGAGATCCATCCTTTTGTTTCATCTTCTTTAACCTTTGTTTCAAATTCTTTACGGGGCAGGCATCATTGAGAAATCCATATGGAATCTTTATAGGGGTTTTTCATCTCCGAACTTGTCTCTTCATATCCCAAGTTAATCTTCATTATATGGTGGGATTGGCTCTCATCTCTTCTTATCTTTCGGTGTCTGCTCTCTGTCTATCTGAAGTTTAGTGGCAATATGACTACTCCAATCAAACTAACTTGCACTAAACATCAGATAGCTTTTGATGGAGAGATAACCATAAAAAGACTTAAATCCATACTTTTGAATTCCCAGTCTATTGTCCTGAGAGTGGTTTATAGAATCTTAGGCAGAGAATTTATTTCTAACTTGGATAGATATAGGGTGAACTCAGAGATTCTAGCTATGTTTATAGCTTCGACTATATATGTGGATCCTAGAATAGAGGATATTGGCAAACTCTGTTTTCGGATTTTCAAAAGGAAATACCTTGGTAATATTGACAAAGTCCTATAGAATATTAAACCAGATTGTATGATTACTATGCCAAGATTTTATGATCTACCAGCTATAAATGGTAGGCCTGCTCCGACCATCCCTATTATGGTTGTCGAAGACTTTCAGGCCTTCCTATCTTGACAACCTGTCATTCAGAGGAATCTAGATTTCCTAATGACCTTTATGCATTTGAGAATCCCCAATGAGGAAAATTGGTTCTTTTCCTACTGGCATAATGACGAGGTAAGGGAATTGGACAGAAATTGCTTCAGCGACTCAGATTCTGAAGATATGATTGATTTATGGATGGATGAAGGATATTACAAAAAAATTAAGAGACAGAGATTGGCAGGCCCGTCTAGTGGAATTTATAGAGAAGAGGAAGATGAACATTACATCCTCCCTTTTAGGAATTTCGAGGTTCCTTTAGTCTCCAAAAAGAGCATATTAAGTTTCCTTTTATGTTCTTTGCATCCATAATGCAATTTGAGTGCTCTCGCGTGGTTTCCTTCAGTTGATTTAAAGTTAATTACGTCATGATTGTGTTAAAGTTTTATTAATTGCGAAATATTTAAATTGCTTCAATTATAGTATAATATGCAAGAAATAGTTTTTTTAAAAATTTTAGAAATGCAAGAACTGATGTTAAAATCATAGGAGGCTATCTAGGATTCTTAAACTTAACTCTTTTTTATGAAATCTGGAAATGTATATGCTGATATCATAGAATTAGAGAAGACATTAAAGAACTCGGTTTGATACATATTTATATGTCTGTAAATGTATGTATGTGTATACATATATGTATTTTATCAAACATACAGTTCTCAATTTATCTATATAAATTCCCTAAATTATATATATATATAT
>MU223160.1:396623-408227 GCA_018584345.1 Thuja plicata
CCCTTCCATCTTTTATGGGTAACTATGGAGTATTAGTAGGTTCAGCTAAGTTGATACCTAATGTCAATCTTTGTTAGATAATGTTTCTAGCTGACAGATATTTTATTAGCAAGTTTTGGCAAGCAATTTGTTTTTGCAGGTAAAGAAGGTTTTCCAAATTAGAGTTCAAGACAAGGATCCAACATTAAGGGTTTTTTTTCACCTCATCCTTATTGAGATTGTGTTGAAAATTTTCAGACTGCTTCGCTTGTGTTCAAGCTTATGTTAACAAGGATTTGAATAAATCCTTCTGTAAATTTGTAATTAGGCAGGACTCGTATCTGTAAATGGAGGAATGCCCTCATTATTATAGTCAATGTATTCTATATTTTGGACTTCGGTCCCGGGCAAGACTGGAGGTTTTCTTCTCCATTCTTTCCTACTAGTGCCCGCAAGAATGGAGAAACTTTTACGTAAATTTATAAATTAATAAAATTATTTGGCTTCGACCTTTTACCGATCAAAAAAATAAATAAATATTTAAATAGTTATATAATATTAATATTTAAAAAATTATATAATAGTAATATTTAAATAGTTATATAATACTAATGCTATTACCATCTAATATTAATATTAAAACAAATGAAATTTATAATATATAAACTAAAACTCATAAAATTAAAAAATTGAAAAAACCTGAATCATGAAATTTTGAAATCAAAATGTTGTATTTGGGTGGGAGATATCGTATAAACGATAATATCAGATATACAATAATATCAGATATACAATTAGGCTTGGTAGTTGCTTTGGGTTTTAGCTCTCCAATGCCAAACGTGGTTGGTCAACCCAAATGACGTGTTCACCATATTTCCTCTGATCTATAGACTTAGACAATGTAGCTGATGACCTTTTTTTCACCCAAAATTGATGAAATGAAAAGGGTTTCTTAAAGACGTTATCATCTTTCAATCAATATAATTCCTGTCAGAATTTGAGTTTAGTAAGTAATTATTACTTATTTTCTATTTGAGATATCTCTAAAGTCCTGATTGACATACTGATTGAAAAACAACCATAACTTTGAAACGGTTTAACCTTTTTGAAATCTAAAACATGTGTCACATTCTATGCTTCGCCAACTATAAGAAAAAAAAAAGTTTCCAATTTTGTAAAGTTTTAAATTAGTTAAGGTGGTCAGACACAAGAGTTTTTTATATTTTTAATTTAAGTTGTAGTAGAAAATTCATAATTAATTATTTATTAGGTAAAAAATTACACAAAAATATGTCTCACATCCAAGCATGAGTCTACTACTTATATTTAGAATCTTGTGAAAATATATCATTATTTTATTATGATTAAGGTGGTCAGACATACACGTACTTTTTATGTTTCTCTTGAAATTTTCGTACTACTGCATTGAAATCTAAAATATTGAACAATTAGATGAATTTTTTTTCCAGAAAAGGGCTAGTAGTTTAGAAACTACATTGAATTTCCTACAGATTCTGTTGTTACAACTTTTTCACATAAGGTTGATAAGATGTTCAACTTTTTATGTCAAGTTGACTAACCCTGATTTTCTAAATTTTCATTGCCACTTAAGGCCATAGCTTGGTATACCATGATCCTACACATACCCTTATAAAAACTGAAGATGAGGGAAGGTGAGGCCATGACAAACCATCTTAACAAATCCAATACCTTGATCAACCAATCAATTTGGTTGGCATGACACAAGACGATGAGAACAAGGCTATCATTTTATTATGTTCTCTTCCAAACAGCTGGGATGGAGCTATAACAACCATCAACACTACAACATCAAGGTCGAAGAAGTTATCTTTTGATGAAGTTTCAGTGACTCTTCTTAGTGAAGACATGAGAAGAAAGAACATGGAGTTTTCAACCAGCGAAGCCTTAGCAATGGTGAGTACCAAAATAGGGGAATAAGTCATAATAGAGGAAGAAATAATTCCAATAGGAGGTCTAAATCCGCAAGAAGATCGCATTCCTGAGGTAGACAAGGTTATTGTTGGTTTTGTGGAAAAGTTGGTCATATCAAGAAGGATTGTAGAAAACACAAGAAGTCACAAGAACGGGTGTTGGACATTGAAGAAAACGTAACTCATGATAAGGGTGATGGTATTCTAATACTATCAACAAGTGACACAAAATCATATTCATGCATAATTGATTCTGGTGCTTCCTTTCATGCCTCTTCTTGCACGGAGGCTTTCACAAATTACCAAGAGGGTAATTTTGGACATGGTTTTTTGGGTGACAAAAAATCTTATGAAATTGTTGGGAAAGGTGATTTTTTTGCATCTAGCAGGAGGAGTCAAATGGTTGCTAAAAGAAGTACAACATGTTCCCAAATTGAAGAGAAATCCAATTTCCATGAGTCAGCTATATACACAAGGATTTTTCACCACTCTCACGGACACATGGAAAGTCTCTAAAGGTTCTTTGGTGATTGAAAAAGGAGACAATGTTGGAAGCCTCTATATTGTAGAAACCATTGGTGGGGTGGGAGATTTTATGACTATTGTGGTCAGTGATGTGGCTCTTTGGCATCAAAGATTAGGCCACATGAGCAAGACAGGACTTGAGGTTATGCTCAACTGAGAACAACTATCGGGTCTTCAATCCACAAATTTTGAGTTTTGCGAACATTGTCTTCATGGGAAACAAAGATCATGGGTAAGCTTCTTGAAGGATGGACACGATAAGAAGAAAACACCATTGGAGTTAGTGCACTCATATTTCTTTGGTCCTATGGAGGTAACCTCTTATGGAGGCGCAAATTACTTTGTTACTTTCCTTTATGATTGTACTAGGAAATTCTGGATCTATATGCTTTCGAGAAAATCTGAAGTGTTTTTAAAATTTAAACATTTTAAGGCACTTGTTGAAAACCATAGTGGTCACAAATTTAAATGTTTAAAGATGGATAATGGAGGTGAATTTTGTTCCTTGGAGTTTGATAATTTCTGTGCAGATCATGGTATTCGAAGGATTAAATTTTTCCCCTACACTACTCAAAAAAATGGGGCAGCAAAAAGGCTCTATAGAACCATTCTTGAGAAAGCTAGATGTATGCTTTCTAATGCTAGTTTAGGCAAAGAATCTTGGGCAAAGGCTTATATCACAATTGTTTACTTGATTAATCGCATTCCTTCATATCGGTTTGAGTTTGGTATACCCGATGAAGAGTGGTTGGGAAAGAGGGTCTCTTACTCTCACATCTGAGTGTTTGGCTATCAAGCCTTTTTTCATGTTCCTAAGGAGAAAAGGAGAAAACTTGATTCCAAATCTCAGCAATGTATCTTCATGGGTTATGGTGAAGATCAGTTTGGTTTTCACTTGTGGGATCCAATTGAAAAGAAAATAGTGAGGAGTTGAAATGTGGTTTTTAATGAGATGATGTTTCTTTCTTTGTCAGAGGAAAAACATGAAAAATATTATATTCCTGTGTCTGATATTTCCAATGTAATGGCATTGGTTTACTTCACATCTCCTCACAAGGCCATACAACAACAAATCCTCAACCCATGTTTACTTCACCCACCTCTATTTTAGCTCCAATTTCTTCTTTTGATTTAGGCCATGACACTAATTTCTCCTCCTTTAATGCCTAGTCTCCACATAATGTTACTTCAAGTGACAATAATGTCACTGTGTTATCCCCAATTCATAATAGTAATGAATCTCAGTGGTCCCCTACTCAAACTTCAATTCTTAACTCTAGCTATCCTCATTTTTTTTCATCAAATAAGGACGTTGCAAATTATAGTCCATATGACAGAGCATATGGAAGCGTAGACCATGACTGTGTTCAGTCTTCTACAACCTATAGACAGTGTAGACTTCTCACACCCATGGGAAGACCAGATTCCTCCACACCCATCGACAACGCAGAATTCTCACCTGTGGGAAATCTCAATGCTCACACCTCACCTCAGACTGAGTCCCCTCTACACACTGGGACTTGCAGTCATGTGCAACATGAGGACACGTTTGTTGAAGTTAATATGGTCCCTTCTCTTCTCCATGTCAAATTCCTCTGTCCATAGGGGATGGCAGGAGAAATATGCGGCAAAGAAAGTGGTTTCCAAGAAGTTGGTAGGGAAATAACTTTGCCCTTGCATAATTTAGAAGTTGAATTTAATAATGAAGGCACAATCATTCCACAAATTGCATAGTACAATTTTTTTCCTTGCAATGGAACGAATGGGCACACGGAGAAAATTCTGATAAATACAAAAGAGACCATGTTGACAATTATCTAAAATCAAGTATAAATAATGATAATATTGTAGAGTGTTCAAATCAACTGCAGAGAATTCATAAAAATTAGGATGATAATCTTTCAGAATTAAGAAGATCTTCGAGGCAGCGGAAATTTCTATGAAAATTCTTAGATTATCAACTTTTTTTTGCTGAAGAGGCGGAGCCCAAATTGTTAATCTTTGAGCAAGCTGAACCGGCTAATTATAAAGCCGCTTGTCAGAATAGTGCTAAGGATAAATGTATGGTTGTTATGGAAGAAGAAATGAGTTCACTCCAATCCAATAACACTTGGGATTTGGTCACTCTTCCACCAAATCGAAAACCACTTAAGAACAAGTGGGTGTATCAACTGAAAGATGAAGATGGAGGCAGTAAACCTTACAAGGCCACACTAGTAGTAGAAGGTTTTGATCAGAAACAAGGAATTGATTTCAATGAAATTTTTTCACCAGTGGTTAAGATGACTATAATCCGGGCAGTTTTTGGATTAGTGGTTGTATGGGATCTTGAGTTGGAGCAGCTAGATGTTAAGACAACGTTCCTACATGGTGACATTAATGAGGAATTATACATGGATCAACCTGAAGGATTAGTTCAAAAATGAAAGGAACATCTTTATTGTCGGCTGAAGTGTAGCTTGTATGGGCTCAAGTAAGCCCCAAGGTAGTGGTATGTTAAGTTTTATTCCTTCATGACTGAACATAAATTCATTCACTATGAGTTAGACCCATGTGTTTATTACAAAAAACTCCCTAATGGTCAGTTCATCATTCTGCTACTCTATGTTGATGACATGTTAGTAGCCGGTACAAGTCAAAAGATTGTTAGTGAGATGAAAGCTCATTTAGCAAGAAAGTTTTCTATGAAGGACTTTAGCGGTAGCCAAGAAGATTCTTGGCATGACAATCACCAGGGTTAGAAGAAAGAAGGAGATGACTTTGTCACGAAAAGAATACATTGACAAAGTAGTTGATAGATTTGGTATGGCTGATGCCAAAGTTGATTCTACTCCCCTTGCTTCACATTTTCATTTGTCTTCTGATTTATGTCCACAAACACAAGAGGATAAGGAATTTATGTCCAAGGAATTCCTTATAAATTGACAGTTTGTAGTATTATGTGTACGTTATGGTTTCTACTCGTCTTGACATTGCTCATGTGGTAGGAGCTGTGAGTAGATTCATGAGCAATCACATAAAGAATCATTGGGAAGCCGTTAAATGGATATTGAGATATCTAAAAGGTACTTCTTATTTCACTCTATGTTTTGGTGGCAATAATGTATAGCTGCAAGGATTTACTGATTTTGATCTTGCCAGAGATTTAGACAAACGAAGGTCTACTATTGGTTATGTCTTCATGTTTTCTCGAGCTGCCATTAGTTGGGCCTTAAGGCTGCAACATTCTATTCCCCTTTCTTCTTTAGAGGCTGAGTATTTGGCTCTTTCTGAAGGTGCAAGGGTTATGATTTGGTTACAATGGTTTTTTGGTGAAATGAAGTGCCAACAAAGCGATTATGTTATGTTTTGTGATAGTCGCAACGCCATTTTTATGGCTCATAACTATTCCTCTCAGGGCCGCTCTAAACATATTGACATGCATACGTACTTTGTTTGTTGTATGGTTGAAGAAGGCAAGTTGAGTGTTGCAAAAATTGACACAAAGGTCAATCTGGCAAACATTTTGACCAAGATTGTTCCCAAAGAGAAATTCAAAAGTGCCAGGACTTCACTTGGGCTCGTAAAGAAGAAATGAGTCAGCATGAAGAGAAGGGGAATGGTTGATCAGTGGTAGCATTTGTTGGCCATCAGGTGGGAGATGGTTGAGATGAAGCCCAACAAACACCTCTTTCTTTCCCTCCAAAAGTGACTCTTTCCATTCCATGTAATTGGAGAGCTTATTTAAGCTATTGTTGTAACCATGTTATGTAATTATGTTTTGACATAATACAAAATTCTCTGCTCAGTGTGGACATAGCCATGTTTGGTGAACCATGATAAATTATGTGTTTGTTCATTGTGCAATTGTGCTCTTAATCTCTACAACTTTGTTTCTCTGATTTTTCTATATTTTACACTAATTATCTGCAAATATTTCGTACATGGTAAAAAGACACATTGGATTGGTTTTGTAGATTCATAAGAGAAGATGACATGTCCATTTCACCAAGACATTCCAAAGGACTAGACTATTGGTATGAATCTATCAAGGACATCAGAAAGATTATCACCAATTCACTTTTTTTTCATTTTTTTTTTTTTGTTTATAGATTTATAATCATCTCCGTTGTAGGTCGTTGCATTAGTCAAGTAGTATCAATAAAAAATTGACAATCACAAATTTAAATATTTTTAAAGCTACTCTCAATTATCTCAATTTTATCTCGTTTTAGTGTTCTCAAATCTTTATTTAATTTTTATTGTTACTTTTAATTTCATATTAGTTTGTCATGCCTAAATAACCACAAAGTGTGATAGTAATAAAAAATCACAAGCAT
Organism: Thuja plicata; assembly: GCA_018584345.1. Classification (NCBI taxonomy): domain Eukaryota; kingdom Viridiplantae; phylum Streptophyta; class Pinopsida; order Cupressales; family Cupressaceae; genus Thuja; species Thuja plicata. The sequence continues at coordinate 403,399 of MU223160.1, forward strand.
TACTTAATTGTTTCATTTCAAATGATCAAATCATGTACAATGATTTGATTAGATTTAATTAGTTAGAATTTTAAGTCAATTTTCATTAATACATATTTTAGGAATAACAACCTTCAAGAACTAATCTTTCATGACTCCAAATTATTTTGATATCACCTATTGCACATCTAGATGATGTTTACAATGATGAAGCCTCAATACTTGCCAAGAGATCACCCACTATAGTATTATACTATTTTTAGTAATAAAAGATTTATAAAATGCCAGCAGATTGGCTTGACCATAGTTTTGATGACGCCTTTGTTGTCAAAGCTACTAGAAGCTCGCCATTTCCATCACCCTACATTTTAGATGAAGAAAGAGAAAGGGTTGTTACAGGTGACATTCATACCGATCACTTTGTGAATGTGTCCTAGATAATATATAACACAATTGACAATGATTCACACCAATATTTTATTTGAAATTTCATCTTACCGTGACAAAATAAAAAATCAATTATCATTAAAAAGAAAATTCGTTTCTTCAATATGCGCGCAGAAAATAATGAAAACCAGAAATAAATCAACACAAAACCGGTGACCTAAAATCTATGGCTACCAAGCTTGTAAGATGGCCTCTGGGAAGTTTTGAACCGTTCGATTGCAAACTAACTTATCTTGTCCATTTCAGATATACACGCCTTCGACATAAAAATTGAATCCATTCGAACACTCAAGTGTGTCCCAAGGGATCCTACGACCTCTTGGGACATGCTTGAGTGTTCCAATGTGTCGAAAGGGGTCATGGGGACTTTGTAGGGGTCCTACGACTATGATAAGGTGTACTAGGACCCCTTAGGTCTCTCTTTGACCTCTGGGAGCACATTGTAACACTGAATTGTGTCCTAAGGGGTCCTACGACCTCTTGGGACACATTTGAGTGTTCCAATGTTTCAAAAGGGGTAATTGAAAGTCCTCATGACCCCTTTTGATACATTGGAACACTCATGTGTGTCCCAAGAGTTCGTAGGACCCCTTGGAACACAATTGAGTATTCTAATGTGTCCCCAGGGGTCAAAGAGGGACCTAAAAGGTCCTAGTACACTTTCTCATGCTTTAGGACCCATAGGAAGATCCCATGACCCCTTTCGACACATTGGAACACTCAAGTGTATCCCAAGAGGTCGTAGGACCCCTTGGGACACACTTGAGTGTTCCAATGTGTCCCTAAGGGTCAAAGAGGGTCCTAAAGGGTCTTATTACACTTTCTCATGTGTTAGGACCCTTAAGAAGACTCCATGACCCCTTTCAACACATTGAAACACACAATTGTGTCCCAAGGGATCCTACGACCTCTTGGGACACACTTGAGTGGTCCAATGTCTCGAAAGGGGTCATGGGGACTTCCTAGGGGTTCTAACACGTGATAAGTTGTACTAGGACCCCTTAGGATCCTCTTTCACCCCCGGGGACACATTGGAACATTCAAGTGTGTCCCAAGGGGTCCTACGACGTCTTGGGATACACTTGAATGTTCTAATGTTTCAAAAGGGGTCAAGGGCTCTTCCTAGGGGTCCTAACATGTGAGAAGGTGTAATAGGACCCCGAGGACACATTGGAACACTCAAGTGTGTCCCAAGGGGTCCTATGAAAGTTCATTTGAAAAAAAAATTATAATAAAAAAAAAAATGTTGGGTACTCAAAAAAATCAGGTACCCGATTTTTTTCAGGTACCCAAAAATATCAGGTACCCAAAAAAATTAGGTACCCAATTAGGCTTGTGCTTTAGTGTCAGGTTTTCCCAGGTTTACTGACACCCAGGCCTACTAAAAAGTCAACAAATGTTTTCATGCGCTTTTGGACCAGTGAAAAGTGGATTTTTTTCACATCGCCACTTTTTGTCCCCTCATGATCTTGCACATACCCAACAAGGAATTGATTTCAATGAAATTTTTTCACCTATGGTTAAGATGACTACATTCCAGGCAGTTTTTGGATTAGTGGTTGTTTGGGATCTTGAGTTGGAGCAGCTAGATGTTAAGAAAACGTTCCTACATGGTGACATTAATGAGGAATTATACATGGATTAACCTGAAGGATTTGTTCAAAAAGGAAAGGAACATCTTTATTGTTGGCTGAAGCGTAGATGGTATGGGCTCAAGCAAGCCCCAAGGTAGTGGTATGTTAAGTTTGATTCCTTCATGACTAAACATAAATTCATTCATGGTGAGTTAGACCCATGTGTTTATTACAAAAAACTCCCTAATTGTTAGTTCGTCATTCTTCTACTCTATGTTGATGACATGTTAGTAGCCGGTATGAGTCCAAAGATTGTTAGTGAACTGAAAGCTCATTTAGAAAGCAATTTTTCTATGAAGGACTTAGGGGTAGCCAAGAAGATTCTTGGCATGACAATCACCAGGGATAGAAGAAAGAAAGAGATGAATTTGTCACAAAAAGAATACATTGACAAAGTAGTTGATAGATTTGGTATGGTTGATGCCAAAGTTTATTCTACTCCCCTTGCTTCACATTTTCATTTGTCTTCTGATTTATGTCCACAAACAGAACAGGATAAGGAATTTATGTCCAAGGAATTCCTTATAAATTGATAGTTTGTAGCATTATGTATGCTTTGGTTTCTACTCATCCTGACATTGCTTGTGTTGTAGGAGCTGTGAGTATATTCATGAGCAATCACGGAAAGACTCATTGGGAAGTCGTTAAATGAATATTGAGATATCTAAAAGGCACTTCTTATTTTTCTCTATATTTTGGTGGCAATAATGTACAACTGCAAGGATTTACTAATTTTGATCTTGCCAGAGATTTAGACAAACGAAGGTCTACTACTGGTTATGTCTTCATGTTTTCTCAAGCTGTCACTAGTTGGGCCTTAAGGCTGCAACATTCTATTGCCCTTTCTTCTGCAGAGGCTGAGTATTTGGCTCTTTCTAAAGGTGCAAGGGTTGTGATTTGGTTACAATGGTTGTTTGGTGAAATGAAGTACCAACAAAGTGATTATGCTATGTTTTTTGATAGTCGCAGCGCCATTTTTATGGATCATAACTATTCCTCTCAGTGACGCTCTAAACTTATTGACATGCATACTCACTTTGTTCGTCGTATGGTTGAAGAAGGCAAGTTGAGTGTTGTAAAAATTGACACAAAGGTCAATCCAGCGAACATTTTGACCAAGATTGTTCCCAAAGAGAAATTTGAAAGTACTAGGACTTCTCTTGGGCTTGTAAAGAAGAAATAAGTCAGCAGGAAGAGCAAGGGAATGGTTGATCAGTGGTAACATCTGTTGGCCATCAGGTGGGAGATTGTTGAGATGAACCCCAACAAACACCTCTTTCTTTCCCTCCAAAAGTGACTCTTTCCATTCCATGTAATTGGAGAGCTTATTTAAGCTACTATTGTAACCTTGTTATGTAATTAAGTTTTGACATAATACAAAATCCTCTGCTCAATGTGGACGTAGCCATGTTTGGTGAACCACGATAAATTATGTGTTTGTTCATTGTGCAATTGTGCTCATAATCTCTACAACTTTGTTTCTCTATTTTTTCTATATTTTACACTAATTATCCATAAATATTTCATACATGGTAAAAAGACGCATTGGATTGGTTCTGTAGATTCATAAGAGAAGATGACATGTTTCACCAAGATAGTCCAAAAGACTAGACTATTGGTATGAATCTATCAAGGACATCAGAAAGATTATCACCAATTCATTTTTTTTTGTTTGTTTTTTATAAATTTATAGTCATCTCCATAGTAGTTCGTTGCATTAGTCAAGTAGTATCAATCAAAAATTGACAATCACAAATTTAAATATTTTTAAAGCTACTCTCAACTATCTCAATTTTATCCTGCTAAACTAATGTAAGCTTTGACTAGTTCCATTAATATGCTGTTAATGTGCTACTAGTCCTCTGTTCCATGGGCCAGCGCCCTCTTGCTGCTTTTTCTATCAAAAACTATCTCAATTTTATCTCGTTTTAGTGTTCTCAAAATTTTATTTAATTTTGATTGTTACTTTTAATTTCAAATTAGTTTGTTAGACCTAAATAACCACAAAGTGTGATTATTTCTCTATAGTGTCATAGAGTGATTAAACTAAATAATCTTTTAATAGAGAAAGTTTATTTTAAATTTTTAATATATGTAAAATTATAAGAGAATATATTGTTGTACTTTTCATCTATAAATTTTGTTTCAATTTTATATTATAAGTACTCTAATAATAATAAAAAAATACAGGGATTATCTAATTGTTTCTTTTCAAATGATCAAATCATGTAATGATTTAATGAGATCTAATTATTTAGAATTTTAAGTCAATTTTCATTAATACATATTTTAGGAATAACAACATTCAAGAACTAATCTTTCATGACTCCAAATTATTTAGATATCACCTATTACATCTAGATGATGTTTACAATGATGAAGCATCAAGGCTTCACAAGAAATCACCTACTATAGTATTATACTATTTTTTAGTAATAAAAGATTTATTAAATGGCAGCAGATTGGCTTGACCACAATTTTAAGCCAATGTCTCAATTTTTACAAAGGAAAGTTAAAAAAAAAGACTAAAAAAAATTAAGTCCCTCCTTGGTAACATTAGAGAACCTGATGGCTGCATAGGAGTTCCCAATTTTGATGACGCCTTTATTGTCAAAGCTACTGGAAGCTCCGCATTTCCATCACCCTGCATTTTCTTTGAATCTAGTTTTAGATGAAGAAAGAGAAAGGGCTGTTACAGCTGGCGTTCACACCGATTACTTTGTGGACGTGTCCCAGATAATATATAAAACAATTGACAATGATTCACAC
>MU223160.1:510487-546505 GCA_018584345.1 Thuja plicata
GTAAGCCACTTAGGGATCAAAATAGAGAAACTAAATAAAAATCGTTCTTTGTCCTATTTCCTTTTAACAAAGTCTCAACTATCAATGATACAATACATTTGATGCCCTAAGCTATCAATACAAATGGATCCTAGCTAGAAGCTCACGGGCTATCCATTTGATAACCACAGTCAACATTTCAAAAAAATGGATATCCTTGAACACAAGCACCAATAACATCAAATAATGGAGTTAAAGAACGGGCTAGGGCACGACACCAGTAGAATGCAGTCATTTCAATGACAACAATATACAATGGCGTCATTAAACACATATGCCAGTAATATCAACAAACACGAATCCAAACATTTGAATACAGTGAATCGATATCCTTGAGCACAAGCACCAATAACATCAAATAATAGAGATAAAGCATTGGCTAGGGCACGACACCAGTAGAATGCGGTCATTTCAGAGAGAAACTCCCTCAACAATAAAATGAAATGCATTCAAATATGATGCCAGAGGCTCGAAAGATGAAGAAATCACATACCTTCTCTCGCGCTTAGCTGCCGCTCCTTTTCTCCCACTCTCCAATTGAAATGAAAATGATGAGGCTGTTTCACTTTTTTTTAAAATGTATACCCTGAATCTTTCAAAGTTCTGATGGTCAATTAAACACCCATCGGAATACCGACATCATCGGGGCCTATTACAAAAAAAAAACACCAAATTCGTAAGAAAAAGTTACCCGTCGGAAACTTCTGTCAAAATTTGGCCCCAAATGTAGTAGTGATACTAGAGCTCATTGATTCTTTGTTGAATCCAATGTCATCTACAAAAATGTTGGTAGAGAAAGTTGAAGGTATGGGATTGAGGGAAGAAGATGACCCATATCGTGGGAATATGCATGGAGAGTCTGAGAAGAATACAGTGTGGAGGCATGAAGCTCCTCTTCCTTACACTCTAGTCAACACTCTCTTTGAAAGCACCAGAACCAAGGTGTCTTATATCAACAAATTCTTTTCTTTTTATGCTATTTAAGATTTGTAGTTCTAGGATGACATAATATAAGATTTGTAGTTAGCCAATGTGGGTGCGTCAGATGGTGTATGACAAGAGAAGATAGGCTAAGGTAAGAAACTGTAATATGAAGAGGCAGTAGGTTATCTGAGTTAGGAGGGAGGATAATTCTATTTGAAACTAACTATGGTTGTGTTATGCAGTCAAAGGGAGCTATGTCTAATTGGTTATAACCTAACACCTAAGATAGAGAGTTTTTAGTTCTAGCATAATTATCTAAGCAAGCCATTATATAGCATATCTATAGAATAGGCATTGAGCTAGGAGAAAATCAGAACTATTATAATATAATGACACAGCATATTAGACTAATAGGGCTTAAAATTAGATAGCATAAGATTGGATATATTATATTAGATAGATTATAAAACTTTGACATCGGAAATATCATTAGCAATCATTTCGAAATAACAAACCAAGGGGGCAAAGTATTGGGAGATGGCCAAAAACTCTTATTCGGTTACTTCTACCAATCTAGAATAATTTATTATGATATTTATGGAGTGAGTGGGTAATGATTTATAAGGAAGGTGGATAGAAGCAGCTATATCAATCATTATGGAGCAGAACTTAGCTTAACTAAACCCTACTAGAGTTAGAAGGCTCTAGAATGGAGTTTAGTGTCTTTAAATGAATCACTTCTCAGGCCTAAATTCAAGGTAGTAGTTGTCGGTGCTGAGAATTGGTGTGAAGAGTCAACATTCATAGAGACCCCTATTAGGTTTAGAGGCAATTTTAGGCTATAGGCAAGATTTGTATGAGTTTATTCAAGAAAGAAATTCTTCTCGACTTGGACAGAATTTTAGTGGACATTTATGATGACCGAGCACCATTCCTAAACTGAAGAACTACGATAAATTTTAATGTTAAGAACAGGCTAGTGAAGACTTGCCTCATTATTATGGCGGAAGAAATGGAAGTGTTCGAAGAAAGGAAACCGATCATCAGGCAAAATATGGTTTTTCTCATGAAGCTAATGAGGATTAAGAAAAATGATGAGGAAGAATGGTTCAAGAAATATATGGAGGAAGATTGGGTGAATGCAGAAGATGCAGAGGATTTGGAAGAATCTAAGGAGGAGGATTTGAAGGACGAATTTATGGATGGACCTCGATGACTCCAAGGGAATAGACTGATGTATAATCCTAGCTTTGTAATTCTCAGGACGAGTTAGGCCCTACTTTTGTATAATCAAATATATATAGTATCATTTGTGTATAGGTAGTAGTACTCTGAAAATCAAACTAGTTTTATTTTCAGATTATGTAGCAGTTGAAGTGATATGTAAGAACCATTTTGAAATATAATATAGCTCTTTCATATGTTTAAATATATTTGGTTTATGTAAGAACTGAACTCTCAACAATTTGTGCCACATCAGCAATATCTATAAGATAAAATAGTCGGTCAACTAAGTCAAACATCAAATGTATAAGAAGACAAAAATAAATGATTTTCCTTAAATTCAAAGAAAGAAGACAAGGTTCAACAAAAAACAATCAAACAAATTATGGGACACATGAGTCCATAATAAAGAAGAGTGTCGACCAAGTGTCGAAAACACCCCAATACATCACATGTCGTAATACATTAAATACATTAACAGAATTTGACCAACTTGTTGAAATAACATATACAAAAGAGAAACTTTGACCAAACTGTCGAAGTGCATCAAACACGAGATCTTATCTTATAAGGAAACATATATTTTACAAGAGTCGTCGACTGACTGTCATAAGAGTGCACATATCAATACAATAGACCAATGGCCGATATAAAGAACCATAACATGCTATAAATGATGACCTTCCTGACATGAGCTTCAGAGACCTACTACACACAAAACATTACGGCGAGAATATTGTGGGAGTGCATTTCCACCCTACCACAAAGCAATTACACTTCCCTGGAATCTTTCCTGACATGAAAGATACCCAGCCCAGCTAGAAATAGTCTAACAAAGTAAAACTGTCCGAAGTAATAGAATTGTGTGAGAAGATGCATCCATATTCAAAATTACAAAATACACATCATGGACTTCTAAAAGCATTTCTAAATAAAATTGATTCCATTTCACACATATGGATAATGTTGTACAAGATTCTTACTTAATGCATAGTACAACATGTTTCATGAGTGTATTCAACATACATAAAGAACTTAAGTAAAACTATCAATTCATGTCAAGTTCAAAGTTTCACCAATATCTATCTGGTTCAAATGGTAAGTATAACTTGGTTTCATAATAGCTCATGGAGAAAACTCAAGAATGCATAAATAGGTAAATACATATACTTCACTTCAAGGTATTCATGGAAATTCAACAAATTCAAGAAGTATAAACATATGTCAAATGCATAACATACACAACATATTTATAAGTCTAAGAATTTTTCAATTCTATGCTTCCCTTTGATTTCTACTCATCAAGATTTGATTTTCATCTCTTTTATTTAAAATGTAGGAGTAACACAACTTTACCCCAAACACTAAACACACTCAAGAACATTGATCTATGAAATCCAACACATAATCAATGATTCTAAGAGAACATTTGTATCTTCAATAACATTTTCTTTTACAATCAACTAAAAACAATAATCACTATTCCTTATATTCAAATATAATTTAGGGAACAACAAAACAAACAACCATGCTGCATCACCTAAGTACCTTCAACCAATAAAAGACAAAAGCAAGCGGCAAGATTCTTAACATTCTTACAAGGTTCAAATTGTTTTCTAGACAAGCTTCTATAAGATTTAGTTTGGAATGATATAAATAATTTCCGCTAACTTTTAATGACAAAATCAGGAAGAAGATTTATCCATTGTCATTATTTTCCCTTTAGTTCATCAATATTTCAAACCCATCTACGTTTCCAAATCAACAGGGTTTATAAACATTTCTTGAACATTCTGATTTTTCCAAAATTTTAAAAAGATAAAAGTACATCCCTTCTACTGCCAAAAGCATATTTTATATCAATAACTATTCAATCTCAAACTCTCATTCTACTCTAAAGCAAAGTTGTTTCATCTTTATTTTACCCAGTTATATATATTAAACTAAAATACTAAGGCTTGGTGATTCTTTATTTTTCTAATATATAAAAAAAAAATACTAAGGCTTGGTGATTCTTTATTTTTCTACAGGGGTGCAGTATAATGGTTTTAAACTATAAGGAGTTTTTGCTGATTGACAAGAAGACATTCCCAAAAAAATGAAACCATTCTTTCTATATATAGCTAAAAATAGAGTCTAAAGGTAATTATAAAATAACAGAGAAAAAAAAAAAAAAAACCTGGTAATCTGAAGTCAATTCCCTATGCTTGGTTTTTCTCTTCCCCAACTTGCAAGTCAATGGAGCTGTTGTGACAGATCCAGATAACTTGGTGTTTTCCAAGCAAACATCTCTAGGACAGCTTTACTGCCCCAAACTAAGGTATGCGCTCTTGACACATAACACATTGTCTACATAGCTCCACTCTGAGATACATAAGAGAAGAGTTTCCTATTTAGATAAAAGATCTTTCGCGTAGCTATCCCTCTGGATCCTTCATCTATAAATTCTGATTTCTCGGCTTATTCTTATAGAAAGATGATATCATCCATTCAATCCACATAAATTCCATTGTTTATCAGTGGAATCAGTGACAAATAGCCTCTAGAGAAAGAAGTTGAGATCGATTTCAAGAGAACCCAGTACAGTACAAAAGTTATTGAGCGCACACCGAAAGCCATGATATTTCCACAGTCCGTAAAGCGTAAAGAGTACTTCTGCATCTAGCAGCACTAGACACATCGCTTTGAATAAAAAAAATGATATTCTGACATATATTAATATTCTTTCATACGAAATGATGACGGCATGACTGAGCTTTGATATGTGTTGTTAAACAACTCCAGTTTTCATGATACGGGTCCATCATGCCTCTGATTTAGCATGACTACACGTTGGGATTAAATATTTCTTAAAAATATTTCCAGCTCATAGTTAGTCGAAACCTCAGTTGGATTTTTAGGGAAGAGGGTTGTGATATTTTATGTCTCCAATTCCACAACATTAATGTTTGATTAATGTGGATGGTGCATGATTATGTTAGAGTTGGTAAATATACATTGTTGATTCAGTTCAAGGACTTAAACTGGTAAATAAGCAAATTTATACATTGACAGTAAGCAATGAGCATCATAACTATAAAGATAATAGTTGCAATGCTCATAGCCATTAGATATGCGTCCTGTGGTTGATTTTCCATCTATTTACATTTTGTTTCAAAGGGGTAGTTTTCTATAAAAGGAAATCCTAATTCTTAGTAGGATTAAGAGTTGGTCTGATGAATTATAAAGAAGGGTTCATTCCAAAAGCTGTAAAATGAATACATTGATAAATTAAGAGCAGTCTTTTTTAGTTACATTTATCTTCTGAAAATGCATATACATAAATATGTTTGTGTGTGTGCATATATTATATATTATTACATATTACAGGTATAATATATATATATTTTATAGTTTTCTGAACATTTAAGTATTTGATCATAATGAAAATTATGATTATAAATTTAATTTGATGAATACATTAGTATATTTATATTCTTTCTTTTATATATATATATATATATTCTATTTTTTTTGGAGTATCCGTTGTACCAGGCATACATATCGAATACATTAAAAAGACAAAAGTTGATAACAACAATAGAAAATGTATGCAAACATCTCTCTCAAAATAACAATAAATTGGAAAAGTATACTCTATATGCATGAATGACATTTGATGGGCATATTAAAAGGATTTCTATGTATACTACTTCAAAATGAAGAGGGTGAAACATTTCTGAGCTTTCATTATGCCTGAATCTTATATCAGATTTTCAAATTAAGATTTTGCAGTTGTTTTACATTTATTTTCTTTTGAAACAAGATGTTAAATATGGGCGATAGTGCTATCAAAGGTTTCTAACTCTCAGATTAGTTTCCATTTGATTATATCTCTATATCTAAGATTAACAATGCTTTAGAAATAGTATGGTGGTGTAAGAGGGTGTGCGGGTTCAAACTTCCACCATAGAAGTTCTTTGTTGGGTATCTTTAATAGGATTTAAGGTCAAGAGGTAACATATGCACTAAATATGGAATAACAGGTGATCCAGCAGAGTGGTAAATTGGTTGTTTAAACTGATCTTCATGGCTAACAATTTCCCTTGAGTTTGTTTTGGACTGGTTTAGCAATGTTTTGCAGGAAAAGGATAAAAGGAGAAGATTGGTGGGGACACTTGAGGGAGTGTGTTCAAGATGGGATCTCTAGATAGATTGTAATAGATTGTAAGATGCTTGCATTCAAGAAAGGCTAAATACCAATAATGTCTGTTGTAAATTGATGTATGTTCGGTTGTCAATATGTTCAACTGGAATTGTAATTTTCAAAAGTCCAAATCATATAATGATTTAATGAGATTTAATTGTTTAGAATTTTAAGTCAATTTTCATTAATGCATATTTTAGGAATAACAACCTTTAGAAGAACTAATCTTTCATCACTTCAAAATATTTAGATATCACCTATTGCATCTAGATGGTGTTTATAATGATGAAGTATCAAGACTTTCCAAGAGATCACCCACTATAATATTATACTATTTTGACTCAAGTATTCTTAATCATAGTACTTTGCTCATATTCAAGATCATTTAGATTATGATTTCATTTACAAAACCTTTTTCCAGAATTATAAGCATTTATCATATAATTCCCCAACTCATTTATTTTCATGTAAATGATATATCAAATTATATCAACATATTAATATTTGATTATATATTTTAAAATCAAATTTCAATCACCTATATTTTACCATAAACATTCTCTTAAAACAATAAAGCAATATCTTTCAACTATAACATTTATTTTTGTTATAAATTTTGACAACAATTTATTATTTTTAATACAATGTATTAAGAAAAACAATACTTCTAAATACACTTACTGTTTAAGAAAAAACAAAGCATTGTGATGATTGTTACGGAAAGCATAAAAAAAATGATCTTATAAAAAATGTTTCTGAAAAGAGCAGGTAATCATTGGCGGCCTGGCATGAAGCAAGCAAGTAAGCTTAGATAAGATGTAAAGAATTGAATCCATACTTTTCAAAGTTTCATCTACTTAATAACTCATTTTAATTATTTTAATGGAAGATATTTTAATGAAAAAAGCATCCAACAATTTAAAAACTATTGACCAGAAAGATGTATAGCCTCCCAGAGTGGTTAGCCTCTCAATAGAAAACTAATTTTATAATGGGTGAAACATGGAGTGCTCCAAAGAGCAGTGTATAAAGATAAGATTAATGAATCATCACACCAAGCTCTGCAATAGATTTATTTGACACTTGCTCATTGATAGAGCTCATTGATTCTTTGTTGAATTTCAACAATGTCGTCTGCAGAAATGTTGGTAGAGAAAGTTGCAGGTATGGGATTAAGAGAAGAAGATGACACATATCGTGGGAATATGCATGGAGAGTCTGAGAAGAATACAGTGTGGAGGCATGGAGCTCCTCCTCCTTACACTCTTGTCAATACCCTCTTTGAGACAACCAGAACCAAGGTGTCTTAGATCAACAAATTCTTTTCTTTTTATGCTATTCAAGATTTCAAAGTTATGGGATGGTATTAATAGTTATCAACTTCGTCCCAATTCAAAACAGCTTATATGTCGATCTATCATGTGTCTTTTTCAGATATTTCTGATGGTATAAGATGTTTTCAAGTTGGTCCCAATTCAAATCAACTTATCTAGAAATGTTTTCAACATTAGGCTAGATCTATCAAGTGTGTTTTTAAGTTGTTTTTCATCTCTTATTGAAAAGTTTATGCTGCTCCGTTTATACTCTGTTGGGCTCTGATAGGAGGACTGGTAACATTTAAGCATAGACATTCAGAAATTCAGAATTTTTTGCTAATACCCAAAAGACTGGTATATCAGAGATTACCAAGGTTTCCATGATTTGTACAGGTATGGCCCAAAGGTTCCCTGGAAGAAACTGTGCAGAACCTGGTGAAAACATGGGAGATGGAGCTTTCACACAAGACTCAAATTCAGGGCTTCAAAACAGTTGATCCCCACAAGTTCTCACTAAGTGTCAATGGTAAAACCCATCATTTTTTTTCTTACACAAGTACTGTCACATATAGTTCAATAAAATTGTGTTGTCTAGTAATGATTATCGTGAGATGATATTATGTGGGTCTGTTTTCAGGTAGGCCTGCTCTATCAGGAGAGGAGACACTAGAAATGGGCAGCTACAATGTCTTAATGCAGACTTCTTTACCAGAGGAGTTTCAGTGCTACAAGACATCCAAGGAAACATTTGAGTCCTCCCATGAAATATTTAGGACTGCATTTCCAGGAGGTTTTGCATGGGAAGTTTTGGAAGTTTACACAGGCCCTCCTGTTGTGAACTTCAAGTTCAGGCATTGGGGTGTCATGGAGGGGCCCTTCAAAGGCCATGCACCCACTGGACAAACTGTCCAATTCACTGGAATAGCCATTGCTAAGGTTACTGTCATCTGATCAATTCAGATATATTTAAAAAGTTGTGTTTTTAGATTGGTTTTGTTCAGATAAGTTTTAATGGGTAGTGCTAATGTATGAAATTGTGGTTATTACAGGTGAATGAGAAGCTGAGAATGGAGGAGGTGGAAGTATATTATGACCCTGCAGAACTTTGTGGAGGACTGCTTAGAGGGCAGTTTGACCAAAACTATGGGGAGTATAAGACTGGGATAGAGGGGTGCCCCTTCTTTGCTTAATTTGTTATTATTTTAACGACAAAATGCATGGCTTTGTTAGATACCACCTTTGACATGCAATGCTTTCCTCACTGTTGTTACCAGGCTATTTTTTATTATTAAGTTGACTTTTGGCAGGTTGGCAATGGCATGATCAGATATGCCAGTTCGCTTCTGGGCCCAATGTGTTACTTGTTTTGGAAAATAAATAAAGCTCTTTAGTTTAGTGGGAATTTGTTGGTTAGTTATGATATTTTTAGTATGTATCACAATGTCATTGAAGTCAATGAAGACTATAATTGTTAGAGATACATACAATGTTATTGAAGTCAATGAAGACTATAATGGTTAGGGATGATGTTGATGTGAAGTTTGACTCATATTAAATACAATTACGACTAGTATAATTGAAAGAGTTTGTTCCTGAAAATAAAAATTTGCTAAATATTGATTAGCAAATGTTTTGTAAGTAATGAGTCTTTATAGATTAATTGTTGATTTTGAGTTTGATATTAAGACTAGTTTGATTAGTTGATTTATGAATGTTAAAAATATAGGTGATAGAAAACAAATACATTGAAACAACAAACTAATCAACTAATATAATTTTATCATAAACTTTATATTGAGGAGTTAATTATGAAATCATCCATGATAATTATTGATTACGATCAAAATAAATTATAAAAATAATATAGCAAAAACTTCACTAATGGTACAAGTTCTTGTATTAATAATGACTAGCTAGAAAGTGATAGAGTTACATTGAAGGCTCATACTTAAACCTTCAAATTTTTATGAATTTTTTTTTCTATTAAGATAGTTAGTAAAACTAGTAACAAGAGAGTTGTTGGACCGACTCAGAGGAAAAATTAAAAATTCTATCATTGTACTACGGACCACTACCCCAGTCATTTCACTATGACTGGCAATGGCAGTATATCAAATAGGACTGTTACATAGCATTTAATAATTATACATTTGATCTCATGGACCAATAACACTGTTACTACACAATTGTCACATTCAAAAACTCCAAGGGGTGGATCAATATCAGTAGGAATGACGATCACATCCTCCCATCTTGATCCAACATTCTCACTTGTTCTGTAATCTTTACATTTTCCTCCTTATTGTTGATGTTGTTATCTTTGACAATCTGTTTCAAATTGGCCAACTCATCTTGATCCAGCATATCAGTATAGGTATCAAAGTAATGAGCAAATTGAATATCCTCTTTATATAAGATCATATTGCCTTCTCTGACCAGGATCAAAAACATGTCTTTGGGTATCTCTATAATAGCGGAGACCTGTGACATTATGAAAAAATATGTGATTTTAAAGTTAAAATTTGTAGGATCCCTCTCAATGTTCTGAAACACTTCCTCATTGCTTCTCCTCCAAAGATACCATAAGACCTCAGTTGAAAGTACAAGCCAAAATTTGTTTAAATTATAATCAAAATAATCAAAATAACCAACAATAAAATCATGTCATGAAGGACCAGTTTTGGTGTTCCAATTAACAAACCGACCAAGAAAAATAGACCACACTGAACAAGCAAATTTACAATTAAAAAAGAGGTGTTCAAAAGTTTCACTGCAACCACAAATATCACAATAAACTGGATTGATCCCTACAGATGAAAGAAGATTCCCAACAACCAGTTTCTTTAACAACAAGAGCCAATGAAAGCATGATTTTTTTTGTTCAAGAGGTGAGTGTCATATCAAATCAAAAATAAAGTGTCATTTAGGATTTGGCCAATTAAGACCCCAAATGTTATTGATCCAATTAAATATAGCAGTGCCATATTTAAGCATGTGATAAATCTACTTAGTCGAGATATCCATTAACCCAGTACTATCAGACCATTTTACTTGCATAAGAAAATGCTTTCTATCCATAACTTTGCTAGGAAAAAGAAAACATGTAGATTTAGAGAGAATAGTATATGTTTTTCCTAAGAAGATGGAATATCATAAATTTATCCCTTAGCTCCTCCCAATTTATCCTAAATGATTGTCAACCAAAATGTCTCTGATGTATGAAATACCTTTTTTATTCCAAGTTTTTGCAGAGCATCTTTGTGTGAGGGTTAGTGGTTTATTGCTAAGATAAATCCCCCACCAAATAGATCTATCAGACACTGTGAAAATAGGTGGGCCATCAACAGCATTTTTGGAACATAAAAACCCCCTCACCTGAGACCATGCATTCTAGAGAGACATGAACACCTTAGAACCAAAAAATTTCAACTCAAAATCTCCAAAAATGATGTCACACAAGGGAACATTATTCCAATATTTGGCTTTTTTATGACAGATCTGCAAATATTATTTCTTACCAAAACTTTTTATGGTTCATCCCCATGAATGGCATTAAAGATCCATTTGGAGGAAAGGGAAATTCCATGAGCTCTAAGGTCCCTAAGACCCAGGCCTGTCATGTTTTCAAGTCTACAACACCAATCCCACTTAACACAATGTCTTTTTTTGCCACCCATCCCATTGGACCATAAGAAGTCTCTCAAGATCTTTTCTAACTTAATGGACTGGAACTTAGCAAACAACCATGTAGAAGAATAGTAAATGGCATGGGAAGACAAAACTTTCTGAACTACCCAAACCCTACTAGCCAATGAGAGCATATTTGTTTGCCACTTCTCATGTTTTTTCTCAATCTTTGAATAAATCCATGCCCACATATCTTGTGTAGAGGGGTCAATAGAAAATGGTATCTCTAGGTATCTGGTAATAGAATTAAGCCCAATCCATTGTCATCCTCTTTGAGTAACCCATGAAGGGGCTTCTTGGGTTCACCCAATCACATTGGATTTATGAGGTGCTACTTGAGCACCAGATGCTACACAAAAGGATTGAAGTCTTCCCATCACATTATCAAAATTGATATTAGACAGCTCAAGGAACAAAATAGTATCATCATAAAATTGAGTATTCATAAGCTCTTCATTGTTAGGAAGAGTGATACCTTTCACTGGGGGTCCAAAATCATTTTCTTTGGGTATGTAAAATAATGCATCTACAGCTATAACAAATAAGGAAGGTGAAATGGGGCAGCCATGTCTTATAGATCTCCTGAGAGGAATATAATTTGATAATATCTCATATCCTCTACAACAGTGGATGAGTCTTTAAAAATAATGGAGATCCAATTTCAGAAATAAGAGGGAAAACCAAATGCCTGTAGCATACCAACCAAAAATGGTCATTTGATTTTGGCATAGGCCTTTTCAAAATCGAGGAGAATCATGCAACATTTTGACAATCAACTTTGGCCCAATGCATAGCTTCCCAGCTAGTAATCAGATTTTCCAAAATATATCTTCCCCTAATAAAACTAGTTTGTGTAACAAATATAATCTTACTTAAAATGTTTACAATCCTTCTTGCTAATACTTTTGCAATAATCTTGTACGAGAGATTCAACAAAGTTAAATTGGTCTCCACTTCTTTACCTGAGTCTTGTCACCACCCGTAGGAAGCAACTTCATTACCCATTTATTTATGTCCTTTCCTAGGGATCCCTTTTCATAGGAATCCTTTTAAATAGCTAGAAGTTCACTTCTTACCCACTCACAATTTTCTTTATAAAATTTGATTGGGAGACCATTTAATTCTGGAGATATATCATTAGTCATTGATCTGATAGCATCCTCTCTCTCTTTTAATTCAATACACTAATTTAAATCTTTTTTATCTTCCTTTGAGACTTTCTTTGGGTTCAACTTAAGACACTTTTATTGGGTTGCATGACTATTGGTATCATATTCAGATGAGAATAAGCTTTGGTAGAACTCATAGAAGGCATTTCTAATTTCATTATCATCTCTGCTAACATAGTCGTTAACTTGAATTTCTTCTATCAATTCTCTTTTTTGTTTGGCCCTGATAAGATTTAAGAAATGTTTAGTACCTCTGTTACCTTCATGAAGCCAATTCATCCTAGCTCTGATTCTTTTCCCTTATATTTCATAATTCTGCAATCTCCTTTAAGTTCTCCCTTTATTTGCATCAAAAAATTTCTACCTTCTGATCATTACCTAAACTTTGTAACTGTTTCTCAGTATCATTTAGCTTCCTTTGTAATTGGTTTTCTTCAAAAAATTCATCAATAGCATTATTTTTACCAATAATCTGGAATATATTCCTCCATGCATCCACTAAATTATTCCAGATATCTCGAAGTGATTTATTATTATTACAGTTTTTTACATGGCTTGTAGTCATCTTAATGGCATTAAGTGAGTCTTGGTCTTAAAGTAGAGATACATTGAGTATAAACATATTGTGTTTCCTTCTCATTTGTGTGTGCACCAACTTCTCCTCAATTTTGATACTATGAGAGATGGGAGAATGGTCAGACATACTAGTTGGGTACACTCGAACTGGTGATTGTCTTGCTTCATGAGTAAAACAAAACTGTGAAGTTTCTGCATATACTCTATCTAATCTACAATAAACTATATGCTTGTCTGTTTGATTATTGCACTAGGTATACCATATGTCTTGGTATCCCCCCTATTTCCTGCCACAAGATCAACCACTTTTAATTTCCTTTTAAATTTGGTCCAGAAATATTGTTCATTGCCTTTCCATACAAGATTAGACCGACCACATTTATCCTCTCTATGTTCAATCATGTTGAAATCGCCCATAATCACCCAGTGAGCATCCGAAAGATAATTGGCTAACCAATCCCAAAAAGTGGATCTCTCTTTGTAATCATTAGCATCATAAACATTATAAATTCCAATAATTTTGTCCTTAATTTTAAAGGTAACCCATTGGGCCCTTTGACAAGGAGAGGAGCCTTCTACATCAATTTTATCAGACCATTTAGGACCCACTAGAATGGAAATTACCCCCTTCCTTTATCATAATTTGTAAAAAACCTTGTTGCCTTATCCCATATGATTTTCAAAGTGTTGAAAGCATACTAGCCTACCACTTTTACTTCTTGCAAACATACAATATCTTTGGAAGATAAATTGTTGCACCATTTCCTCACTACATATTTCCTCTCAGGAATTTCAACCACTCTTACATTCTAGCTATGCATATTGATCATCATAATTTAGATTGGGTGGGTTTTTTATTCTAGTAAATCTTGCTAAAAAATTCAAGCATATCCGATGATTTTTTTTTCTCACCTTCTCATACTATTTTAGGATTTTTCTATCTTTCTATCATTTTTCTTTTCTTCTTAACAATTTTCCTAAGTACCTCAGTGAAACCTTCATTATCAATTTCCATGGAGTCTACTAACATTTTATGTGGGATAATCTATTTATCACCATCTTTGTAGGCCCTGGGATTCAAGGTATCACATGAGGGGGACTGTGTTCCAAAGATGTGTGTTTGTGCTTTCTAGTTATTTCAACCTTTTCATTAATGGTCTCTAGAGAAATTTGTTGTGCATTTTTCCTGGTAGGGGCATTATTCTCAACTTTATTAGCAGGCTGGGTGACACATACTGGTTGATAATTGTTAGAGGATAAATTTTGGGGTGTGTTTCCACTAGAAAACACAACTTCATATTCTTCCTCAAAGAAAGGATTATCTAGGCTTACGAACTTTCCATCAACCTTGTGCCTTCCTTCAATATTAACAGGGATAGCATCATTTCTTTATTTTAAGGTAACTACAAGGTTTTGAAGGGGCCCTGAACCCTTTACAATTTTTATTGTAAACCTGCAGGGATAGCATCATTGTTAACCTGCACATTTTTATTCAAATCTTGAGGATAATTTGGATAAATTTCATTGTTATTCTCTAAATTTTTTTTAAATATGTTAGAAATTTTTTTTTCAACCATAGTATTAGGGTTCACATTGAAGGATTTTTTATATTTTTCAAAGCCAGACAATCCATTCTAGTGTGTCCATTAATTTTACAGTGAAAGAAAGCCCCCAATTTACCTAATAAATTAAAATCCCAAAAGTATTCATTTCCCTCAATTTCAAGAGTAATAACTTCTGGAATATCAACTTCTGGCTCGAGAGGAATCAAGAATTGAGCATTTAAATGAGGTAATGTGACCCTCGATTCCTCCACTAGCATAACAGAGCCCAAGGGTTTCAGTATTTGAGTAATGGATGGATAGAATTTTGACTGAACACTGTGGATTTCAACCCAGTTAGAGGAGGAAGGAGCAACAACTTGCTCAACATTTCCATTCGGATACCAAGGGAACACTCTGAACAGAGGTTGACCCACATTCCAGAAACATTTTGTAAAACACTTTCTTGTATTGTGATTTTTAAGGAACACTACAAACAAGCCTCTCTGAATCATCCTACTGAAATTAACAATAATTCCCATTTTTTTCCCCACACATTGTTAAACCAATCATCAATAAATTTTCTTGCATGAAGAAATTTAATATCCATACAGACAAATAAAATAGAAAAAAATTTTAAACAGGATTGTTTAGATTTGATAGCTCTCACCATATCATCACTAGGAGAAAGGGATATGGATTTCAAACCAGTATGAGGTATCCAACCCTTGTCTCCCCCTCTGGGGTATGCATTTTTAAGGATGCTATTGTCTCCCATTCTAAATCCATTGGCTCTGGTTTCCACTCTTCTACTTGGTCCCAATTCCTCTCTTCTATAGAATTCTCCATTAAACAATGCATAAGAAGGGAACTCAACACTATATTTTTCCGCCAACACTACCTTATACAATGGTTTAATTGCTTCACAATTTTTTCACACTATTTTCCACACCAAACTCTTCATTCTCCTGTCCAACTTAATAAAATTTTCATTATCGATATCTTGTCTGACATTAAGTCCTATCATTCAAAGGATTGTACAACCAAATCCTCACGGGAAAGATTCTAAATGGCACTAAAATTGGATTGACAGGCCACACACAATAATAAATACAAAACACAAGCAGGTTGCAAAGAGGAACAATAAATCAAGAAGACCAAATTAAACAAATCGAGAATAGAAAGGAAACCAAGAGAAAAGAAATGGCCCATGTGGCCCTGCAAGGATGGGAGCATACTTCGAGGAGAGCCACACGTCTCTGAGAGAGTCCCACTTGCAGAGAAAAAAAATATTTTTTTTTTTAAAAACATAAAATATGTGTAAGTTTAATGAAGTATTTTTATTGATTAGTTTTGATATTATTTTGATCATTTTATGGTTGATAATTTTCATATAATAAAATGTTTAGGAACTTATAGCTACTAATGAAGAATCAAAAGTTCAATACTCAAGTTGGTTTATGATTTCTGATTTTGTTAATGAAGTTACAGAGATTTCACTATTGATGTTTTCCAACTCAATGGTTGTTTCTTTTGTACAATCATGTCCTTCATTGTTTGGATAGCATAAGAGTGGATTTTATCCACCCATCTTTTTTTTTTTTTCTTTTGTGGATATAAGTATTATATTTTTTAATTAATAGAATTGGTGCACTTATTCATACAATAATATCAAAACCAGCCTTATTCATCTAAAAGTATTTTATTTATAAGTTTTTATTATTAATTATAATTTTTTCTATTTATATGGAAAAGTGATGATAATCTACAATATTAATCAATTCTATGTCCTGTAGGCATAATGGAAAATTTGGAAGATGAATGTGTTGGCATTGATGTCAACATAGTAGAGGAATTGATTAGAGGAAGTGATTAGAAGAATATATTGCTTTTTGCTAACTTAAATGTTGTAGGTTAGCCAGTGGAGCAGAGTGTTCAAAGGTCTGGTGAGAAGTGTATATGAAAAATATGGAGTTTCACATGTAGAGGAAGGTTTTGGAAGGTATTTATCATGTTCACCTAAAGTATCAAAGTGTTTCATGAAGATTTGGACAGGTAAACGGGTTAGAGAAGTTGGACGTTGGCAGAAAAGGTGACAGTGAGTGTTAATAGGAAGCCAGAAAAAGGTCCAGTGTGCTCAACAAAGTAAAAATTGAACATAGAGCACATTTAGGGGCGTGTCTTGGAAATAATCAGATATGTTCAACTCAAAAGGTTTGTACTTTAGAGGTTTTTACTCATTCTAATGATTTCAAGGTCACTAGTTCTTTCATTGCAATAAAGGAAGATGATTGCAAATCTATAGATTCTATGTCTACTTGTTCCACTGATTGTATTGTCAAAGAAAAGGGGGCCTTTTCTACACAAATTATCAAAAAGGATGAATGGGTAATAGATAGTGGATCCTCTCACCATATGAATAGTGATAAGAGTAAATTTTTAAGCTTTGATAAAGTTGATAGTGGTATGGCAAGATGGGGAGACAACACTCGAGGTGTGATCAGAGGTAGATGATTTATTTCTCTATATGGAAAGAATAATGTAGATGATGTGTTGTATGTAGAAGGTTTGAGACATAATCTTCTCAGCGTAGGACAACTGATGAACAAAGGATATGACCTGTATTTCAAGAATGAAAAATGCAAGATTGTAGACAATTATGGAAAGGAAATTGAAACAGGATCCAAGACAAGAGGTACTATATTTCATCTGAATATTAATCTGAAAATTTTATTTATTTATTAAGACGGTGAAAGTTGTCTATGGAACAAGAGGCTATGTCCTGTAAATTTTGATAACATTGTGGCTATAAGTTCCACCTCTGTTGTTAGAAACCTTCCTAGACTGAAAATGCCTACAAGTACTATTTGTAAGGAATGTAAGTCTGGTAATTCAACAAGAACCAGTTTCAGTTCTAAGGATGAAAACTCAAATGGATTTTTAGATCTTATTCATATTGATTTGTATGGTCCTCCAAAGATAAGAAGTTTACAAGGAGATAGATATTTTGTGATACTCATTGATGATTACTCTAGAATAGTTTGGGTAACCTTCTTGAAAGAAAATTTTGAAACTCTTCAAGAATTTAAAGTCTTCAAATTCATGATTAACAATGAAATAGGGAGAAGGCTAAAATGTATTAGATCATATGGAGAAGGGGAATTTGCATCTAGTGAATTCAATACTTTTTGTGAATAACGTGGAATTATGAGATAATTGTCTGCACCAAGAATTCCACAACAAAATGGATTTGTTGAAAGAGAGATCAGATCAAACCTTGATACTACAAGAACCATGATGTTAGAAGGATATGTTCCACAAATATTTTGGAAAGAGGTAGTTAGCACTGCAGTATACACATTTAACCGAGTACAAATCAGAAGAGGAGAAAGTAAGACACCTTGTGAATTTTGGTGTGGAGGTGATCCTACTGTGAAGTATCTATGTAATTTTGGTAGCAAGTGTTACATAAAGAGTGATGAGGACATATGTCTTGGATACTCTACCAAAATTAAAGCATACAAGTGTTACAAAAAAATATTGACAAGGATAGTAGAAAGTGAAAATGTCAGAGTAGATGAAGGCATTAATAATCTATCCAAATCAGGTAGAAATAAACATGTTGATCAGACTGTGAGAAGAGACCATGAAGAATATTAAAACCAAGTGCAAAATGGTACATTAAAGAAGATGATACCCAGATGTATAAGACTAAATCATTCTGAAAATCAGAATTAGATGCATAGTGTCTCAAGGAATATTAATGATGAAGATAATGTAAGAAAAGAAGAGGGAACAATGCTAGAGTCACAAGTGAAGAAAATAACACCAAGGTATGAAAAAATGATCCATTCTGAAGACATATACCTAATAGTTCAGGATAATAGAATTCAATCTGATTCATGCAAGGGAAAGATGGGTTTAAAAAAGTGTCAATATACTATTTGAAATGCAAGATAGGAATCAGATCATGATTAGTTCAAAAGGGTCAGTAATCCTTGAAAGGAAGTAATAATTGATATAGAAAAATTATTTAAAGAGAAGGATTCCACAAGTTTTAGTAACCCAAATACTCAAAATCAGAAGGAGACTGATACGAAGAAACTTAAGGATAATGAGAATCAAAATTTAGTTGAAGGAAACTTCAGCTCAGAATGTCAGAAAATTGTGGAAGATCAGCTTTTCTTGATTTATGAGGTTGAGGCAAGAGAATTATGCAAGACCTATATGGATGACCAATGGGTTAGAAAAAAGGAAGAAGAGCTTAGAATTGCAAGTAATTTCAAAAACAAACTCAAGATTAGTTCATCTAAACTTGAAGCATTGCTACTTCTGAGAAGGTCAATGGACAAGAATGGTATTGGATTAGAGGAAGGGGAATGCTCTAGGTCTAGTCTTGAGATAAGTCTAAGTCAAAGAAGAAAAGGAAGAAAACCAAGAGGAAGAACTTTGAAAAGGAGTCTAAAGTTCATGGGGTTAAGAATAAGAATCATGACTGTAAAAAGCTTGGAATCAAAGAAAAGGATCACAAAAAGGAATATCTATGTTATGACTACAGAAGGAATGATCATGATCCAAGCATATGTGGCAATATGAGAAAGAGGATTGACAATTTCATAAGGCAAAAGGATAGATTTTTTTCATGCAAGAAGTATGGTCATATTGCAAGACAATGTACTGCTAAAAGGAAAGGTAATAAGAAATAGAGAATGGTTCTACAAATCATATGCAATATATCTGAAGTTATTACTGAAAATTGTAGAAGGAAGAAGGAAGATAGAAGTGACACTAAAGGACCAAACATGAGATTGTAGAAGAGTGAAAAGAGAAAAAATAATAGAAAAGAAAAGGAGGACAAAGAACTCAAAAGAAAAGAAGCAAAAGAAAAGGAGAAGAGGAGAAGAACTTTAAGAAGAAGACATGAAGGAAGAAGAACAAAGAGATCACAAATATGGGATCTACATCAGTAAGATCCAAGGGAAAGTCAAAGGGACTTTCTCTTTTCAAAAAAAACTAAGATGAAAAGGAATGCATCAATCCAGATGAGCCACATGAAAATACCATTAAAGTTGGATTGATGTATGAAGGTTGCTACTCAAGGGGAATAGTAAGCATGGCAGGGAAAAGCTACCTAATTTTGCAGGATGTTAAAAGAAAGTGAAAAATCAATAAGGTCATAGTTTGATCAATGTTTGGATGGCTTAGAGGAATTATGGAAGAGGGAATATGAGCTTCAAAAATTAATTGAAGTGGACATTGAAGGAAAAGAAAGAAGACATTGATATGACAAAGAAAATGGAAAAGGGACTAATCATACACCTTTGTCATTGATGTCAATGTGGAGAAGAGCATGTGAAAAATAATAGAAGAGATATTAAGATCAGATGGATGTAAAAAACATATCAAATGAGAAAATAAATATCATGGATACTTGCACATTAGGAAGAAGAAAGCATATGTGATGTATATCCAAGGGAGAGAAGAAGATGAAAAGAAGAGTATGTATTCTGATTGGAACCAAGTTGAGCATGTTCCTAGCAGGAGAAGAAGTGTTATTAGAGAGACTATGAAATATTATGAAGGATATTGCTAGTAGTACTATTTATTATCTTTCTTGGAGTGAGACTGTTGGTTTATGATTGTATTACTTATTTTTCACATCACATGTTGTCATCAATGCCAAAGGGGGAAATTGTTTGCATAATAGAAAGTTTGGAAGATGAATGTGTTGGCATTGATGCTAGCATATCAGAGGAATTGATTAGAGGGAGTGATCAAAAGAATAGATTATTTTTTTCTAACTTAACTATCGCAAGTTAGCCAGTGGAGCGGAGTGTTCAAAGGTCCGGTGAGAAGCGGATATGACAGATATGGATTCGTGCACATAGAGGAATTATTTTTAAATTTTTTACCATGTTCATCTAAAGTATCAGAGTGTTTCATGAAAATTTGGACAAGTAAACAGGTTACAGAAGTTGACTAGCACAAAAGGTGATAGTAAGTGTTAACAGGAAGCCATAAAATGATCCAATGTACTCAACAAAGTAAGAATTTCATGGAGAGCATCTAGGAGTGTGTCTGGGACATACTCAGGTATGTTCAACTCAAAGTTTTTGTACTTCATAGGTTTTCAAGGCATAATCTTATTATCTCAGTGGATTGATGACAATATTCTTTAGGGCTTGGTGAAAAAGAGTTGGAAAATCCAATGGCTGTGATGGATTTGAATGACTGGGTGTTTTTCATGATGTTTTAGAATTTTCTTGAGGTATGTGCTTGATGAGTTGGCAATTCACATGGATTAGAAGGACCTAATTGGTTGAATTTTTTGTCAATGATAATATTTTCATTTGTATCATTTAATCTTGGTTAACCTAGTTGGTAAATCTTGTTGCGCAAGTACAAAATGTGCTATCATGAAGATTTACAATCTGAAGGAGGTGGTTATAGTTTGTGGTCAAGATTAAGTGGTCATAGATTGTTAGAATTTAATATTTCCTTGGTAAAATATGTAATTAAAGGATAAACCAAGGTATCCTATATTGTATTTGTCCTCTAGTCCAAGTAGGAGGACATGTCACATTTTTGCAATTTATTTAGTTAGGAAATTTGATATTCCTCCTTAAGAGGAATCTCACATTTGGAACACACTCAATGTGAATGTGGCATTCATAGAAGATGGAAGTTACATGAAAAATCCTCCACTCATCTCTATATAAGAGATGCCTCCACACACACTTGCTCAATAATCTTCTCTATTCTCTCACTTCTCCTCACATTCTCAAACTTGCTCTCAATATTGTAATGAGCTTATTGCTCTCTTTCTCTCTTCTTCTTTAGGCTTTGTGCCATATTCATATTATTCACAAGAGGTTTTTCCTTTTTTTTCCCCTTTCAAAATTCTTATGTTCTTGTCTTGGTCTTGGAGCATTTTGGTGAACTTGTGTTTGATCTATTGAAGGAAAATCTCTCTCTATCTCTTTGTATTTGGTAAAACCCTTCCTTTTGCACATTCTCTTGGATTATTTATTTATCTCTTTTCCATTTTATTTTATGTTTCTAACATGGTATCAGAGTTGGTTTAATCCTTGTTTGAGTGTGCATGCAAGAATAGTTGAAAGATATCTCCGTTGAGGAGAAGAAATAATATTTTTGTTGATCTAACTCTTATTTGAAGAGATTTCCTTCATTGTTTTGCAAATATAAGTCTATCCGTATCTATTTCAAGTTTTTGTTTTAAATTTCTTATCACACCCTCTGTCAGGCAGCCGCAAGGGTTTTCTATTTCTTCATTTTTGCTCATTTTTCTAACAAGCGTGTTTGCAGGTTTATATTTTTTTTTAATCTTTACTCACTATTCTATTTTAGCATCTTTGTTTTTTATCTCCTAATGTTGTGTATTTAATCTTTCTATCTCTTATTTATTTTTATTATTCTTGTCATGTGTATTTTTGATTCATTATATCTGCTAACGTTTCTTGCAGCATCCATTTTATAACATTATCTCTGATTTCTCTAATCTCTATGTCTTTGTGCAGCTCAGATTTTTTAAACATTTAAATCTACCTCTATATTCTATCGCAGCAATATCTCAAAATTTAATTTTTTACTGTTGTTTGGAGCAGTTGCCCCTCTTTTCCATCGCAGTAGTCTCAGACTAGTTTATTTCTCCCTTAGCGCAGCATTCCTTTGCAGTGCCTCTTTGTCTTTTTTTTCCCTTGTGTTGCATTATTATCATTGTCTCTGCATATTCCCTTGGCACGTAGCAGACTCTCTGTCTTTTCTTTGTGCAGCCTTGGTTCATTTGCAGCCTTGGTTATACATTGCACAGCTTTAGTTCCTCTCCTCTTTGCATTTCACCTTGCATAGCATATTCTTTACATGCCTTGCCTTTAGAGCAGCTCCACATTAACACTTGTGCAGCCTTTATACCTTGTGCAGCTTGTGAGTTTGGTCTCACACATGTTTGGTGACTTAATTTGTCTTGGAATGGTGGACATTGCTTGAGTTGTGAGCTTCATGATTCGAAGGAGATTGCTAGAGATAACTTCACTCCTTTAGTGCATCTTTGTCTGCATATTCACTTGCGCAACATCTCCATTAGCACAACAGTTTGATTCATCTTGCCTCCTCCCTCTTGCAGCATTGGTAATACATTATGCGGCTTGAGTTGGTAATTAATATCAATAGTTTCATTCAGTCAAACTATTTCTATATTCTTTCTCTCTAACATTTTTTTTTGCAGGCTGCGGCTAGGAATTTAGTTCCCTAAATTAGTATATTGGCAGATCTGTTATCATTCTTTTCTACATATTGCAGCTCATTCTAAATTAGTTTATGTTATTATTATGAGATTCCATTCTCCCTACACATCTGTGGTTTTTCTAACTTTAGTCTTTGTTTGAATTATCTTGGACTCATTTCATCTCTAATTACTTTATTTTATTAATTTTGTTCATCAACGTTAACTTTATCTCATTTTCAATTTGTTCATCTAATTTGTTATCGATGATTATTTATATTTATTCATATAACATCATTCTATTTCAAATTTGTTATTTAGTTTAATTTTCAAATCTTTATTTTAAATCAAAAAGTTTAAACGCTAATACATTTTTCATGCTTAACATTACTTCAAATTGCTTCATTTCTACGTTACTTATATCAATTCTAACCATTTTCAATTGATGGTTCATTGTTTCATTGCAATTAAAAAAATTCTTACATTTAAACTAAATATTTAAATTTTTATTTTTTTCTTATCAATTTTTAACCATTCAAATTGTGATTAACATTAAGTTAAATTTATTTTTCCTAATATTGAGCAATATATATTCATAGTATTTCACTTTGTTTAAGTCAATTTGATCATTTTTCTTAATTAAACATGTCTACTCTAATTATGGAAATTAAAGTAAACAGTTATAACTATCATCGATGGAAAACTCATGTTTCCTTTCTATTTCATTTTAAACATTTACTTGAAGTTGCTACAGATGCTTCTATTGAACCAGCTACCTCTGCTTCACAAGCAAAAAAAGATGCATGGAAAACTAAGAATGAAGAAGCTCTTGGATTTATTGGTCTCTCAATAGTTCCTGATCTTTATGTCTTAATTGGGCATTGTACCAAATCCCATCAAGCGTGGGAAATTCTACAACAGACATATGACAGCTCATCTGAATCCCGTAAGATTCAACTCCAAGACAACTTGGAGGACTTAAGGTATAATGATTGTAAAACTATGGATGAATTCTTACTCAAGTTTGACGCAATTAAAACTCAATTAAGTGGTGTTAATGTTACTTTAACTGATATTAGATTAATTACTATCATCTTAAAGAAATGTCTTCCTAAGAAATTTCAGCAATTTATTACTAACATTCATTCTCAGCTTGCTATTCCTAGCTTAGATCCTCATTTAACTTATGCTATTTTTAAAAATTTATTATGTCAAGAGGAGGCTAAATTATTGCAATTTGGTACTATTAAATCTTATGAACATGATTTTATGTCTAAAACTCAAAATCAAAATAATAACAATTATAATAATCATACAAATACTCATCATAATGTTAGTGATAATTGCAATAACCATCATAACTCAAATCATAATAAGATAAATCAAAGACTCCATTGCACCTATAATGGAAAAGACGGTCATGTTACTAATAACTGCTTTAAAAAATAACATAATAATAGACATATGAATCAAAATCATCAACCTTCTAATTCTAAGGAGGATAATGCTAATCTATCCCATCATGCATTTACAATTCATCATAATGTTGCTAGCCCTTTTTAGTGATATGGCACATCTTTAGTGGGTATTTCTTTCTTTAGTATTTTCAATTGTTACCTTATGTCCTTCATGTTGCTAATTTTTTATTTTTTTCAAATAATCATACTACTTTGCCTTCCTATGGTTTATTACATTATTTAACATTAATTACTCTCCAATTTTATATGATCTTTTGTTGTATATTTTATGAGTTCCTTTTGATCTATTGTTCCATTTGTAAGATGCACTGGGATGCACTTACTTCAATTGATGTTTATCAACTTGTTCCATTTGTAAGATGCATTGGGAGCACTTACTTCAGTTGATGTTGATCAACTTGCTCCATTTGTAAGATGCACTGAGATGGACTTACTTCAGTTAATGTTGATCAACTTGTTCCATTTGTAAGATGTGTTGGAAGCACTTACTTAAGTTGATGTTGATCAACTTGTTCCATTTGTAAGTTGCACTGGGATGCACTTACTTCAGTTGATGTTTATCAACTTGTTCCATTGATTATTCTTGCCTTGGTGAAGTTGTTGTTCTTGAAATCCTTCTTGAAGTTTGTTGGATTTCTCATATGTTTGGTAGGTATTTGGTTCTCTCTCTAATAATCCTTAGTTCAATTTAATTAGCATATGTCAATCTTAATGTTGGTTTAAATTATTATCTCCTTAATGGTTCATTGCTTATGGTTCATAAGTGTAGTCATGATTGGCTAATCAATTCAAATGTTTATTGGTGCTTGATTCATATGTTCTACTTGGATTATGGTTTCCTCTCTCTCGCTCTTCTTTGCAACCTTACTAATGTGATGATGAGTTTGCATTCTTCATTGCTTAGATCGTGAGTCATGCAGGTTATGGATTAGCTACCCATTCACTTGCAGTAACTCATTAATGGAATCTCTATATCCATGTGATTTATGTAATTTTGATGTGTGCCTCATTTCTGCATTAGTATATTTATTTTGAGATGAGAGGATGTTTGTTTTTTCTGGTACCTTGACCATTTGGTGTATCTTGAATTCATGTTTAGCTCCTTTATTTGATGAAATCTCATGCATTTCTTTAAAGATATTTTCTAATGTTACAGTTTCAAAGTTACACTAACTTGAATATTAGATGACATTCTTCTTGTGGATAGGTTCCTTGGTTTGTGTTTCTATGTTTCTTTATTTTAGGTGAATATTCAAGGCCCACTTATGGAATCACTTCCTCTTCACATGTCCTATAACTTCAAGAAGATTACATCAAGACTTGAATCAAGACAATCAAATCTCTTCCTTATATTGAAGACCAAGTTGCATATTTTGTAAAGAGACATTTCACTCTCATTGTAAAAATTTGGGTTTAATTCCCTTAATGTAAATACCCCAAGTAAATATTAAAGGGGGGTGTTAGAATTTAATCTTTTCTTGGTAAAATATGTAATTAAAGGATAAACTAAGATATCCTATATTGTATTTGTTCTCTAGTCCAAGTAGGAGGACATGTCACATTTTTGTAATTCCTTTAATAAGGATATTAGATATTCCTCCTTAAGAGGAATCTCACATTTGGCACACACTCAATGTGAATGTGGCATTCATATAAGATGGGAGTTACATACAAACTCCTCCACTCATCTCTATTTAAGAGATGCCTCCACACACACTTTCTCAATAATTTTCTCTATTTTCTCACTTCTCACATTCTCACACTTGCTCTCAATATTGTAGTGAGCTTATTTCTCTCTTCTTCTTTAGGATTTGTGTCATATTCATATATTCACAAGGGGTTTTTTCTTGTTTTTCCCCTTTCAAAATTCTTGTGTTCTTGTCTTGGTCTTGGAGCATTTTGGTGAACTTGTGTTTGATCTATTAAAGGAAAATATCTCTCTCTTTGTACTTGGTAAAACTCTTCCTTTTTCACATTCTCTTGGATTCTTTCCTTATCTCTTTACCATTTTATTTTATGTTTCTAACATATTTTAATTTAAAACAAGAGATCTGGCCCATAGATTGGAAGAGATGATGAATTAGGTTTTGTCAACCTAGTTCTTGGTATTAAATGAATAATTAGGGAAAAATTCAAGTTGCACATCGTAGATGTAGATGTCAGAGGTTGATAGGAAAGGGAGAGCCTAATTCGTGAAATAAGAAGTGTTTTCAATAGGAGGTTGAACAGAGATCTACAAAGTGTGCTTATAAGGAATTGTAATTAGACATTGGGGCTGTCATTCTCACTAGTTCACAAAATCCTATCAGATTGGAGTCTAATCAATCATTTTAGTGATCAAATTTTTAAGGTAGTGACTCTTCCTCAAGGTTATAGCCTGAGGCTTTTCATATGAGAAGGGAACTAAAGGAAGTGATTCTGATTGCATGTGCAATCCCCATAATTGTAATAATTTTATACTTCTAACAAGGTATTTTCTTATTGTGGGTACTCGGTCCCACCGCAATTTTTCCCCTAATAGGGTTTCCACAATAAAAATCTTGTGTCAATTTGTGTGGATATGATTTTGATTGTGTGTACGTGCATGCTCATTATTTCATTTGATCGGATCATATTTAAGGGTTCATAAGTTTAAGGGTTTTGGGGGTTTAAGGGTTTGAATTTTGAGATTTTAGGAACAAATAATTCACCCCCCCTCTTAGTTGTTCATTTCCATAGTATCAACATGTCTTATATGGATGCATTGTTTTGTAGATTGGTGATTTGTTTGAGGTTTCTTCAAAAATTATCTAACATGGTCGATCTAGGGAGAGAAGAACTTTGGAGACGTGAGAGGTTGATATGATATCAAAATAAATTGATCTATGTGATGTATTTGTTGTTTTGAGAAGTATATGAATATCTAAGCTTGAACTTCACTTATGGAGTAATATTAGAGTGACAAATTTTTCTAATTATTTAAATTTTAGGTGATTAAATGTGGGTTCTATTATTTTTCACAATAATATATTGTTCATACATTATTGTATGAGTTTTGGTTATTTAAACTTTTGAAATAATATGAACTCCGAATAATTTTTCTTCTTTGGAAGGTTTTCCTACTTTAATTTGAGTACACAAACACAAGTGTGAATAGATGAAGAGTTTGTATTTAAACTTTGAGATAATTTCAATTTTAAGAAGTGTTAGAGTAATAAGTTATCTCACTTATTAATTAAATCTTTTTAATTTAATTATTAAGTCACTTATTATCTCTAGTTTACTTAAACTAAACTTTAGGCATATAATAGTTAATTTTTTTATTAATTATTATAGTACAACATAGGTTTTTCCTTTTTACGGTTTTGATCACCTTTATAAGATTTAATCTCTTTGTATTTTATTAAGCATCTTGAATTTGCCTTGTATTCTGAATTCACTTATTGAATCAATCAAGGTTGTTTCCTCTTTCACAGATCTATTTTTTATGGCCTCCATATCTTTTTCTTCTTTCTTTATATGGTAGGTTTGCGTGCAGGTGATTCTTGGGAGTTGTAGGATTGAGTTTTCATCAACTCTAATATGGTATCAAAGCTCCAGATCTTCATGCCCATGTTCTCTTCATGAGAGATTTGGTCTTGTTCTTCAGATCTGTGTTTTCACGAGTTTTTCTATTTCATATTTTTGTGGATCTGGGGGTATTTATTTTTTGGAGCTCTTTGCGCACAAACTGACCTCACGGTTATGTCTGGAAGGTCCAAAACTCCCTATTTTCATATAATGCTCATCCAATTTGGACACAATTGAAATCTGAGCCCTCTTTTTTTAATGTACGACCCTAGCACATTTCTCAAGGAAAAAATGCCTCAGTTTTCATGTCGCCTTAGTTTTCATGCCACCGTACTAGCATAAAAAAATCTTATTTTATTAAGCGCAGTGCACTTTGGGTATCACGCTGCACTGTCTTCTCAGTGGGTCAAGCTCGTAGCTTGCTACGTGCCACCAACGGGCTGTCTAGTTGTTGCCAGTGCACCACTTGTGTACTGCTCCACCACCGCTCAGCCGGAATCCACAACCACAGAGCCACTATGGTTATTTTTTGTTGCCTTCTAGGGGTCCTATCGGTTTTCTGGCCATATCTAGAGAAAACATAGGTGTTTTTGGGTGAACGAGATATTGTCGGAAAGATGGTTCCGAGCCTAAGATATTTTTGGAGGTTTGGTTTTCTGATTTTTTCATCTTGCCATTATTTTTTCAGTCAAAGTCAAGGTTCTTTTTTGCACTCAAGGAGCCATATCTTTCTCATTTAGACTCCATTTTTTTACTTTCACATGTCATTAGAAAGATGGTTCTATGCTCTATCTTGTTTTATGGGTCTCACATACAAAATCTTCTCCAGGTACTTTTTATTTATTTATTTTTTTTTTTTTCAATCTGGTGATTATCTTGGATGTTTTAGGTCCTGGGGTCATTTTCATTGCATGGGATTACTCCTTTCTAGTTGTTACTCTTTTTTCATACATATTTTTGTCATTCCTGAGCATTGTAGAAATCTATTTTTGTAGCATTATTTTTTTGCAAATGTACAGAGCTAAAGTGTCATATGATACATGCATGGGATCTTGGACATTTTGTGCATGTTTGTACTTGCACTACGTTATAAAGTGTCATGGGGGGTTTGATATTTTATTTGTTTTCCATCTACCTTTTTCAAGAGAGTGTTCCTTCCACGATATTATCCTCATGATGTGTGTTTAGAGAGTGATCCTTCCTCGAAACCATCATTTATATGTGCTTGTACTTTCTTCTGCACTTTCTATGTTCCTGGTTCTTTGAAATGCAGTTGTTCTTGGTAGTCTAGCTCAGTGTACCTATCATGCCTCTCCATGCTCAGCATTATGGGGGGTATCTCATGTTGGTTCTAATTCCTTCTTAATTCGATGGAGTGATCTATGTATTCAATATTTGTTCTTATATACTAGGCAGATGCAGTGGCTAGATACCTATGCATTTCGGTGAGATAGATCATTTACCATATGGTCACTCTTTCATCCCTATTTTGGAGGCAACCTTTCACCTTCAATTGATCATCTCTTCAAGATTTTTTTATAGTCTTCTCTACCTGATCATGTTCTATTATAGGGGAGGTTCCAAAAATTATTCTTTGACAATGTTTTCAGCCTCATGCTTTAGTGGTGTTTTTCATGTTCTTCCTTTGTTCATGTTTTCTGGGACATTCTCTAGTTTGGAGGCTTCTTC
Organism: Thuja plicata; assembly: GCA_018584345.1. Classification (NCBI taxonomy): domain Eukaryota; kingdom Viridiplantae; phylum Streptophyta; class Pinopsida; order Cupressales; family Cupressaceae; genus Thuja; species Thuja plicata. The sequence goes on from MU223160.1 coordinate 540,108, forward strand.
AGTCCTTCACTAGGATTCATCTCTTTTTAGAGAGGGGTTTTTCCCACTGGGTTTTCTCCTTTTCTCCTCTTTACAAAGACTTTTTGTACTTGGTTACCTGATCAGACCATGTTTTCGGGACCCATTTCCTGCTTTCAGTAGTTGTTTCTAGGTTTTAGCTACTCCCTAAGTTTATCTTAAGGGGGTGTTAGAGTAATAATTTATTTCACTTATTAATTAAATCATTTTGATTTAATTACTAAGTCACTTATTATCTCTAGTTTACTTAAGCTAAACTTTAGGCATATAATAATTAATTATTTTATTAGTTATTATCATGCAACTTAGGTTTTCTCTTTTTAGGGTTTTGATCACCTTTATAAGGTTTAATCTCTTTGTATTTTATTAAGCATCTTGAAATCATCTTGTATTTTGAATTCACTTATTTAATCAATCAAGATGTTTCCTCTTTCATAGATCTGTTGTTTCTGGCCTCCATAGCTTTTGCTTCTCTCTTTCTGTGACATGTTTGCATGCGGGTGATTCTTGGGAGCTGTAGGTTGATTTTTCTCAACTCCAATAAGAAGTGTGATTTTTTTGTGCTACATTATCTTAATTTATTTTAAGTTTACACAAAACAAACACATAAATAGATAAATAGGGTATTTAAAAATTTTAGATAATGTCATCTACAAGAAATATGATATTTTTGTAGAATATGAATAGGCAAAGAATTCATACTTAAAACTTTAAGATAATATCAACTTAAATCACAAAGAAAAACATGTATTTATATTTAAATCATAAAATTTGAATGTCCATTGTCTATCTTATCCTTTACTTTATGGAATGGACATATACAAATATTCCATAAATATGTATAATAAGATTCTCTTGGTGGTTGGCTTTATGATAATGAAGAAATAAATTTATAGGGGAAGATCGTGTAATATAAAACTAGACGATCACATCAAGTAAGAGAATCATACTCAATCTAATGTCTATCCTTAAAATTAATATGGAGTATAAATAAATCCTATTCACATTAAATTTAATCATTTTTACATCAAATCTTTAATATAAAAAAGAGAGATCTTTCCATAGCAATTCTTGCAAGAAAAATGGCTGGCATTTACTAGTGAAAATCCTATTGTGAAAATTTGGCCTTGTGGATGCCTCCATTTTGGACACTATTTAGAAAATGTTTATGGAATCACCAAAATGTATAGTCTCATATTGTATTCTATCAATACATTTTGTAAAATACATTAAGAGTTGGTGCATTCTAGTGGCATCATAGGTGTTGTTATTGATTGGACCCCAACATAGATATGTAGAACAACTAACTATTTGATTCTTCTTGTGTTGTACCTCATATCCTATTTTGGTAGTTTACTTCTTTAACTTAGTGTCACACCATAAAATTTCATCCACCTTTTTTAATCATTGAACTTGATAAGAGTTCTCTTCTCATGATTTTGTAAATGGGGGAGAGGGTAGGAAGTTTAAATGATTTCCATGACTTAAATGTATATCCTTCATTTCAAATTAATTATAATTGAATGCATATCCTTCATTTTCATTGTCAATACTTAAATGTAACCTAGTTGAATGCACATCCTTCCTTTTCATTGGCAAAATTGAAATGTAACTATGATGTGTTTTTATTGTATATCTGCAAATTCTACCACACAACACTCAATAAGACATTATGTTAGTAGGTTAGCATCAAATTCAATCCAATTCAATCCATGAAACTCCTAAAATCATCCTATAGATTCCTACACAAGAAGATCCAATTGAATTACATAAAAATACTCTCAGATTAGCACTAATTCATATTGAATAGACAATCCTATGATAAAAGATTCAATAAAAAATGGTCAAATGCATATAATTAGGATGTTTCATAAGATAAAATAATCTCAATTATGCTATTATAATGAACTATCTTAGAACGAAATTAGCATTATGTCTATACAATGAATGATCTCTTAGCTAAAAATGATCATTATCTAGTTGCAATTATGAATCTATATGCAAATTCCTTGGTTGAGCTTGGTTTTATAGATTTCCTTTTGGAGGGAATACTCAAATTTGAATTCAATGGTTTGGATTGATCCATGAGGAATGGTTGAGATTGAACCTTGAGTGATCCATGTGGATTTGATCTCATTGGCTTGAGCCAAGTCATTTGTCCTTTTGTGCTTGAGTGGATAATAGGGCATTTATTTAATTCAATTAATTAATAAATCTAGCCAAGTAATTTTAGATTTTGATTTAATTAATTAGGCTAGGATTAATGAATTAATTAATCTCTCTTCTTTGATGATGAAGCTTTGATGTTTGATTATTTGATGAATTATGCAATTAAATCGATCTAATTCAATTACACAATTAATATTGAGACTGGATTTGATGTCCTAATTAGGACCTAGGGCAATTCAATTAATATCTAGGCCTCTAATTAGACTAGACCAATTTTAGGTGATTACATTTTCCCCTCTTTAAATTGATGTGCAATCAGTGCGTTGATTCAAAGAACGTCTGATGTTTGATAATATTTTTCTTGATTGAATAGTTTGATATGAATCCTAATGAAAATATTTTTTATTAGAAATCAATTTTAGACTTGATTGAACAAAAATCAATTGAGATACTAGACTCCAGAATGGTTGATAAAACTGATTAGAATAATCAATTATTTTTTTATGCAAAGAAATCGATTACCTTCCCAATTGTTGAAGATTATAACAAATAACCAATTTGTGTTAGAATAACTGAGAGGGGGGGTGGATCAGTGCCTTAAAAATAACTCCAATAATTCCAACCAAAACTTATATCACAAATATAATATCCTCTAGTTATCTTTCAATCCTACAAGATGTATGCCTTATGTAATTTTATCAAATATAAACTTCTCGGTAAGATATATTGTTTATATTTTTCTATCCTTTACCGAGTAGTAGCAATTAAACTTAGTGTTTACCGACCAATCCAGTTTTAGTAATGTGTAAAGAAAAACATCAAAGAAATGAACCATATACACATTTGACACATGGATTTTTAACGTGGAAACCATGTTAAGAGAAAAACTACTTGGGACCGGTAACCCAAAATTTTCACTCTTTTGAAGTGAGCTCGGTGAAGAACCAACCCTGTTAAAGGTTACAAACACACTATTAAGTGTGACCTTGTTAGAGGATTCAAAATTAATAGTTTATCTTTTGACCTAGCATTCACTATGTTGTCAACAAGAAAACCTTTTGATACTCTTGAGTATCTCAATACAATAAGAATGGTTAAATCCCACTCAGTTAAGAGATTTTCTGAATCAATGGTTAAACTAAAATAGTAAATGATATGTTCAACAATACAAATTTAACTTGCAGATTTTCAGATCTATTGTTATTCCATAATACCTCTCTGATCAATTTTCTCTTCAATTACTTTTCTCCCCTTCTTTCTTCTTTCTTCTCAATGAATGTTGTTGCTTTTGTTTCTCGGTGTCTACTGAATTTTTTTGGCTTTGTTCTTCAACCTGTATGATCAGATCTGCATGAAGACTTCCATCTTCACAAGAATTATATTCAGCATTCCTCTCTCTTTATAATGAATTCCTTGTCTCTTTATATAGACATTATTATCCACTCAATCTCCTTGTCTTTCTTGTTCTTTACGTAGATTGCTTCTTGATCCGCAAATCCCTCCATGCATTGCTTTAATCTTTAAATCTTTGCTTTAGTTTTATTTCATAGATTTCTCCTTGACAACTGTGAATAAAACTAGCTTTAAATCTTCTTCTTAGCCTTAGTTCTACTGGTCGATGAAAATAAATAAAGCAATCAGTTAACTATAAATGTATCTCTATCAGCTAAGTAGTTTTGTTGTTTTCTAACTCCAATTGATTTTGGTCATCAACTCTTAGTTTGCTCAATAACACTTTCTTAGGTACTACTGATCTCAGGTAACACTATTCTTAGGTACCACTATGTTTCTCGGGTAACACTGTCCTTCAGAGTTGAATGTCCATCGGGCAACGCTATGAACTGCTCAGGGTTCACTGTTCTCAGGTAACCTTGTCACTCAGTTTATACCTTTACCAACGACAAAAAATTTGTCTCTTTAGATCTTCAAGTGTTGTGACAATATGTGTATGAGTGCAATCCAAATCTCATCTTGCATCAACATGATTGATCTTTTGATTGTGTGTAGGCTGATGCAGCCTCCAAGTCAGCTTAGTGCCTAGTAAACAAGGGACGAACCCCTAGTCTATTCCTTATGTACTCAAATGTATCTTTTGGCCATGGCTTTGTGAATATGTCTGCTAATTGTTCTTTGGATTATACATATTCTAGTATCACTTCTTTCTCTTGTACTTGTTCCCTCAAGTAATGATAATTAATAGCTATGTGATTTGTTTTAGCATGCATCACAGGGTTCTTTGAAATGTTGATAGCACTTGTATTATCACAATAGCTAATTATTGGTTCAAGAATTTCCATATTCATAACTTTTAGCAATTGCTTTATCCATGAAATGTTAGAGAAATTTACAGCAGTAGCCACATATTGTGCTTCTGCAGTTGATTGAGATATGCATCCTTGATTTTTACTTATCTATGTGACAAGTATGTCACCCATAAAGAATGCTCCTCCTGTAGTGCTCTTTCTGTCATCTATGCTTCCAGCCCAATCATCATCGGTATAAACTTGTAGCTCAAATTTTCCTTCTTTATTATACCACAAACCATAGTCTTCGGTATTCTTTAGATATCTCAAAATTATTTTAACAGTGGTCATGTGTGATTCCTTAGGATTAGCAGAGAATCTTGCAACTATACCAACTGCATGTGCTATATCAGGTTTAGTGTGTACTATTAGCACTGTATCAAAAATTTTTTTTGAATCCCTTGGTCTTGTCAGTTTCCCGGGCTTTCTTATTTTCAAAATCTTGGTCTTGTCAGTCACTTTTTGAAGTCTATTTCATCCTTAGTCTCTTTGTAGCGTCGGTTAAATGTTAAGGTTTTTAAGTTGTGCGAGTAGGCGACAAGCTGTTTTGAAAAGGTAAATCGCGCAGTCGCGAGCTGTTTGAGTCGAGTTTCATTTTACCTGGGAGTGGGCGACGAGTAATAAAATTGTGTATCGCGCAGTCGCGAGCTGTTTTTGAAGTTAACTTGAAGGTTAGCGAGTCAGCGACGAGCTAAGGTCAACACTACTCGCGCAGTCACTAGAAATCTGTGTTGTATGTTTTATGCTCCGCGACCGAGCGAGTAGTGTTGAAATTTGAGCGGTCGCGCAGTCGCGTCAAACTCATATCAATGTTTTGTTGTTGCGCAAGAGCGTGACGAGGTCATGTCATGTATTTGTCGCTTACTTGCATAGGTTTAACTTCTATTATTTTTGCAGAGCGACAGCGCGACGAGCTGGAGAAATAAAACATCGCTTAGTCGCTGAAGTTTTGTGTCAATGAAAAAGGAGCCCGCGATAGCGCGACGAGCTGGGAGGATAAAAGCATCGCTCAGTCGCCCAGATTCAGATGATCAGAAAAGAACTCGCGACTGAGCGACAAGAGAAAAAGTGAGACACTCGCTCACTCGCAGTCTATGATGAGAAGAAAGAAAAGAACCCGCGACAGCGCGACGAGCCGGAAGAGAAAGTCATCGCTCAGTCACCGAGCAGAAAAGAAAAAGGGAAAAGAGCTAGCGAGTGAGCGACAAGGAAAAAAGTCAAGCATTCGCGCAGTCGCGATATGAAATGAAATGAAAGTTTGAAGCCTGTGAGTCCGCGACGAGCTGAAAGAGAAGGTCATCGTTCAGTCGCCAAGTAGAAGAGAAGAAAGAAACATAGCTCGCGACTGGGCGACTAAGGTGAAATGTTGAGTAATCGCGCGCTCGCGGTCTAAAGTGACTTAAAGTTTCTGAGCTAGCGAATTTGCGACTGAGCAAAAAACTATTGCATCGCTCACTCGCGCGTTGTATAAAAGCATAAATAAAAGGAGAGCGAGTGAGCGACTGGACAGATTATGAGTTGGAGAAGATGAATGTCGCTCAGTCGTTCAGTCACCAAAGGAAAAAGGAAATTAGCTCGCGGGTATGCGACGAGCAGAAGAGAGAAAAGCATCGCTCAGTCGCCCAAGTCAAAATGTGCATTTTAAAAGGTCTGCGAGTGTGCGATGGAGTAAAAAATGAAAGAAAGGATGCATTCCTGCTCAGTCGCCCAGATTCAAATAACATAAAAGATGAACTAGCGAGCGTGCGATAAGAAACAAAAGAAAGAATCGCTCACTCGCAGGAAATGAAAAGCCAAAGCCTGATGAACAGCGAGTACGCGATAGACTTGAGATTAAGTCAAGAGCTAGGTCATCGCTCACTCGCGGGAGATGAAAAGTTGAATGAGGATGAAGGGCGAGTACGCGAC